>CAJQZJ010037449.1:792818-812746 GCA_907164525.1 Lophiomys imhausi
AGGCAGATCTCTGTGAGTTCAAGGCCAGCCTGGTCTACAAAGTGAGTCCAGGACAGCCAGGACACACAGAGATCTGCCTGCCTCTGCCTCCCGGAGTGCTGGGATTAAAGGCGTGCGCCACCACACCCGGCAGTCCTTTATTCTTACAATCTTTCTGCTGTGTCTTCCACAAAGTTCCCTTAGCATTAGGTGCACGAGTTTTGTTGTAGATGTATCCATTGAGGCTGGTCTCTCCACAGTCCACAATCAGTTGATCTCTTCATTATGACCAGTTGATGTTTTAATGGTCTGTCTTTACTGAAAAGAGAAGGTTTCTTTTCTTTCTTTTTTTTTTTTTTTAAGTTTTTCGAGACAAGTTTTCTCCCTGGCTATCCTGGACCAAGGTTAGCCTTGAACTCAGAGATCCACCTGCCTCTGCCTCCTGAGTGCTGGGATTTAAAAAGAGAAACTTCTTTAATGTTTGTTGAGAGTTACACTTCTTCTGTGGGTATAAGTTTTAGAACACAGTTGGGAATTATGCTAGTCTAGTAAACCTGTGATGGTAGGTTCTCCTCTGAGATCTATAACCTCTCTAGCCCTGGGTAGTTGGCTTGATTTCTAGTACCAGACACACTTTCTCTCACTAGCTGGTGAGAAACTACTGATTGCTAGCTGCGTATGGTGGCGTACGCCTTTAATCCCAGCACTCAGGAGACAGAGGCAGGCAGATCTCTGGGAATCCAAGGCTAGCCTGGTCTACAGAGTGAGTCCAGGACAACCAGGGCCACACAGAGAAACTCTGTTTTGAAAAACAAACAAACAAAGCCGGGTGTTGGTGGCATACGCCTTTAATCCCAGCACTCGGGAGGCAGAGGCAAATAGATATCTGTGAGTTCAAGGCCAGCCTGGTCTACAAAGTGAGTCCAGGACAGCCAGGCTGTTACACAGAGAAACCCTGTCTCGAAAAAACAAAAACAAAACAACAAAAAAAACAAACAAACAACTAAATAACTATTGATTGCTTTCCTCCCTTGGCAGTTTGTGTAGACCATCTGATGGCATAAAACATGGAATTATGAAATTTGGAGGTAAATGGATAGAACTGGAAAAGATATTGAATTGAGTGAGGTTAACTCACACCAATAAAATACATATGCTACATTACAGAAACCAGGAAATTAACCCATCTCCTCACTCCCAAGCTATCCCGTTTATTTTTAATTGTACAGTATCTTCGCCACATATGCATCATCTAACAAGTGATGGGAGTAATTTGCAGGTGTGTCCACTGAAGTGGTAATTACAGTCCAATGGGTTGCCACATCTTCAGAATTTTGGATACAACTGAAGCCACTTTTTTCTAATACATTGGGAGCATGTGCCTTATTTCTTTTACCGTTTTGGACTTTTTTGGTTTTTCGAGACAGGGTTTCTCTGTGTAACACTCCTGGCTGTCCTGGACTCACTTTGTGGACCAGGCTGGCCTTGAACTCACAGAGATCCACCTGCCTCTGCCTCCCACGTGCTAGGATTAAGTGTACACCACCACGCCCGGCTTGTTTTAGCTGTTTTGTTTTGTTTTTGTTTTTGTTTTTTTAGGTTTTTTGAGACAAGGTTTCTCTGTGTATCCTTGACTGCCCTGGACTCACTTTGTAGACCAGGCTGGCCTTGAACTCACAGAGATCCGCCTGCCTCTGCCTCCTGGGTGCTGGGATTAAAAATATGAGCCATCATGCCCGGTGTGCCTTATTTCTTAACAGCATCTCTTTGTCTCCAATTAATAATGGGCTAAAGAGGCAGGGCAGAAGCAGGAAGATGGGAACATCTGAGTGGAAACAGTGGCTGTAAGGTGAAGGAAGCAGATTTATTCAGTCTTGAAGCTGGAGCCACAAGGATTACCTAATGGTCTTCGTAGTGGCCATGGTCTTCCTCAAATCATCAGAAATTCTATAAAGAGTTACATTTTCCCCCACAGTGGGAGTCCAGCTCATCCATAGCCTAACAAGAAGTCTACCCAGTTGCCCCAAAGACAAAAACATGCACAGACCCCATTTCCCAACATTTAATTAAGAAAAAATTATAACAATGAAAAGCTCATGCAACAAAAGAAGAGTGGACTGGGGGTCTGTGACCATCAGACAAGGCCAGATTCCTCAGAGGAGGCAGGAGACACAGAACAGTAAGGCACTGCCACCTTGGTACCTAGGGATGGACATATGATGGGGCAGCTGAGGCTGAGGGGGTTCAGGGCAAGTGCCGACAACACTGAGGAAGTTTGGCAGTAGGACATGAGGAATGTCCCAGAGACCCAGGCCCACATCGTGCCCAAGCACAGCCTGGTTATAGTTCTTTCAGAGACAACAGGCCCCATGAAAATGTGGTCTCACTCCTGAGATATTTGAGGAGGGACACTGGTCTGGCCAGGCCTGGCCAATCTGAGGGCAGCTTCAGATGCATCATCTAACCCTGAATGCTGCTGGTACTGAGGCTCTCTTCTTAGGACAAGTGGGGCCTGACACAGCAAAGGTGAGATGCCAGAGGCTGAGCCAAGGCTGGCAATGTCACAAAGGAACCAGGATAGGAAGCAGGGCCCAGATCAACCAAGGAGGCAAGTCTTTGAGGCTGGCAACATCCCATGAGGCATGTGTATTTACATATGGAAATTAAGGTGGGATTACATTAATAAATAGGTGGGTAAGGTATACAGAGCAAGAAGGGCAAGGGCTCTTCTGACATGGGAACATGAGGGCAAGAAGGTGGGGGTATTGCTGCTGGTGGTGGTGGGAGCTTGGTCCTGTCACCCCCTCCCCCTGAAGGGCCCAAAGCAAGGCACTAATGAAGGGGGCCCAGGTGTGATGGGGCATTTTGGCCTGGTAACCTCCCCAACAACACCATATCTGGGTCTTAGCCCTGGAGACCCAGGCTAGAGCCAACCACTCCCCTGGCTGGGAGGATAGCTCGGAAGTGAGAAGCCCCCTCCTCACCATCTCCCCACTCAGCTGCTGCTGGACACCAGGGTGATGATCTGCTCCAGCTTCTGTCGAAGCTTGTGCTTCCGACAAGAGGCATCTTGGTCCAGCGAGGTAAGGATCTAGGGGATGAGGATCCATTGGAGCAGGACTCCAAGGCAGGGCCCCATTTCTGCATAAAGCTCTTACTTCCCAGATGGGCTCTTCCCTCCCTCAGGCTTCAGTCCCTGTGCTAAGTTCATGCTCCAAACCTCTAACCTCTCAGCAAACCACCCGTTTCCCCAACTCCTAATACCATCCCCAAGTCTTCTATCTTGGCGCATGTGTAGCCTCTTTAGAGAGTGGGGCATACTTGCTGTTATCAATTCCTGTTCTAACCCATACTCCAACATCTCGTTGACAAATCTGACCATTCCATCCATCCTTTTTGATCTATGCAGGGGTCTGGCTCAGGATACGGGGCTGGCTCCACCACGTACTTCTGGGTTCCCTCCAAGCCCTCTGCCAGTTTCCTTTCTTCTTTGAGGGGCCCAGAACGCTGTGCTTGGCCAGATCTCTCTCTATAGCCCCTTGATTTCCTTTGGTGAGCTCTTTGTTTTTTCGAGACAGGGTTTCTCTGTCTAGCCCTGACTGTCTTGGACTCACTTTGTAGACCAGGCTGGCCTTGAACTCACAGACAGCTGTGTACTGCCATGTGGGTGCTGGGGATTTGAACTCGAGTCCTTTGGAAGAGCAACCAGTGCTTTTAACCGCTGAGCCATCTCTCTAGCCCCACTCTTGTAACTTTTATCCAGCAAGAACTCTATATTCCAACTAGTAGTTTCTCTCCTGTATACCTTAAATCCCAGTATCTATGGAAATTATTGCTCATGCTGGCCTTAGCCAAGGGATGGACTGTAGAAAAGATACAAGATAGGTTCTGGGCTTAAATGCTTATGGCACTCCTCAATACATCAACCTCCCTGTCTTTGCCCCTAACTGTGTCTTTAGAGCCATGCAACTGGGGATCTGTGAGATGTATCGACATACCTCTTGACGGTACTTGGTGACATAGAAGTAGAGCTCGCTGAGTGCACTTAGGACATTGAAGTCATTGGCATGGAGGCGGGACTGCTCCACTAGGTAGGCGTCCATATCCTGGTCACTGATGGATGCCATCTTTGCAATATCTCGGTAGTACCTGTAGAGACCCTAGGTGAATCAATCGTGCACATGTCATGAGAGCCAAAACTCATATCAATGTTTGGCCAGCCTCTGGGGCTTTTTCTTGTATCTGGCTAGCCTCAGAGACAGGCTGTTTAGGCAGGCAGCAGTCTCCCAGGGCCCACCTCTCCACCCAGCTCTTGTAATTAGGGATGTCCTTGGCATAGAGCAGCTTGTTAGAAGGTGAGTCCTTGCCCAGGTGGTGCTCTGATGTGGAACAGGAGTCCATGAAGGTCTGGGCCACCACTGACAAACAGGCATCTGTAATGCTGTTCTTGTGGATGTCAAACACAAATTGCGGGTTCTTGATCACATTCACCCAGAAACGTAGAGGCAAGCTAAACAGAGGGACATACAGTTGAGACTCCCTAGTGGCCCTATGGGCCCCCTTTACCCCCTTGCCTTCCCCTCACACTTTTTGTTGTTGTTGTTGTTTTTCGAGACAGGGTTTCTCTGTGTAGCCCTGGCTGTCCTGGACTTGCTTTGTAGACCAGGCTGGCCTCGAACTCACAGAGATCCGCCTGCCTCTGCCTCCCGAGTGCTGGGATTAAAGGCGTGCGCCACTCCGCCCGGCTCCCCTCACACCTTGTTATCTAGCCAGCTCATGTCTTGTCCTGAGGTAACATTTAGGACAAATGGCTTTTTCTTTAACTCTCTGTTGGACACAGGCAATGAAAAATAAGAATAGATGGCTTCTTGTCCCCAACCTCCACCCCTGAACTTCCACTGTGTCCACCTGTGCCAAGCCATCAGTATATGCTCTCGGTGCAAGACCCTGGAGAAAAATGGTCAATCCCCGTGCTAGACTAGCACTTCCCACCTGCACGGCCCAGCACTGTCTACTGTCCACCTTTTTTTGTTTTGTTTTGTTTTTTGAGACAAGGTTTCTCTGTGTACCCCTGGCTGTCCTGCATTCACTTTGTAGACCAGGCTGACCTTAAATTTACAGAGATCTGCCTGCCTCTGCCTCCCGAGTGCTGGGATTAAAGGCATGTGCTACCACTGCCTGGCTCCACCTTCTATATACTCACATTCAGTTCCAGGCCGAGCTACTGTCCCATCTCTCCACCATGGAAGGCTATTCAGCTACGAGTCAACCTGCTTCCATGGGCCTTGGGGTTTGGCTAAGTAACTAGCCTCTTCCTTCCACCCATCCCCAGAAAAGCCAGCAGCAGCGAGGAACCAATAAGTACCAGTTGCTTTTCCAGGTGTGGCGCACATCAGGGTCACTGATCTGGCGCTGATCAGCCTGTTCATCCAGGAAGTCAAACATGTACTTGATGGCCAAGGGTAAGGCTGAGCCCCGGTGGGCTGTACTGAACACAGTTTCAAATAAGTCATCCACAAACTTTTGCAATGTGCCCTATGACAGTAAGGGAACTATGTCAGAAAGTTCCCCAAATCAACGGACAGGGGTAGAATAACTCAGTAAAGAACTCCCCTGAAGGGCCAGCATGAAAGGGACACTTGACCTCAAGCCTAGAGGTCCTACTTCAAAGGCCCTGAGAAAGTGGGCCTTACCGGTAAGACCAGCTCATCTCATGGCTAAGACTGGGCTAGAAGGTATGTATGAATACACCAAGGGAGCCTGGAATAGGACCACACCTTGGTGGCCAGCAGCCTTGTCAGATATATTTCTGAGACCATCTTGCTGCCACGGTCTCCCTCTCGGTGATCAGCATGGTCGTGGTTCTTCACCAGATGCCACAGCTTCGTGCCCGCCTCCTGGTCAGGTGTGAGCATAGGTGCTCGAGAACGGAGGCTATCTGGGCTGCTGGCAGCACGGAGCAAGCTCTCTAGGGCAGAGGACAGATGTGACCCTTAGGCCCCTATAGGGCATTACCCACCCTCTTGCTCTATTCTCTTCCAGGATCCTTTGTTGGAGCTACATATCCTTGCCACCCCTCCTAGACTCTGTAGAACTGGAGACCACCCTGCAGCCCAAAATAATGAAGATCTTTCCAGATGGGTCAAGACAGCTACTTGGGGGCTTCCTAAGATGGTTTATACAGCCTTAATTAAAGAGAACAGGGTCAGGAAAGGCCACCATGATGAGGATACCTACCATAGCGACTGAGTGAACAGGTGAAGGTGAAGGAGTTAGCCATGTTATAGGCAGACACTTGTTTGGGCACCAGTGCTACTAAGGAACCATCTGTCACCTGGAGGTCCAAAGATAAAGAAGCAGTGCAGGAAGCCAAGGTGTCACCATTCATTCAGACTCTTCAGTGTACACATGTATAGTGGCAACCAAGGCTCTATGAGAAGGGCTCATGAGTATAGGGATAAAGGCTGGGAGGAGACCTAGGGATGAATAGGCTCCAAGTTCCTCACCTGGTAGTGGGCCAATGAGTTGACCCTCTTCCAGTCACACTCAATCTTTGTAGTGATGTCCTCATCTTGGAGGATAATTCGGGTCATGCGGCCCTGGCGCCATTCTGCAAGCCACAGTCAGCTCTTAGGGACATTCACCCCCACAAGGTTTTGGGCCCACTCCTCTTAAGGAACAGAGCTGAAGTACAAAGTATGAAAGCCCTCTAGGAGGGGTTGGATAAGTAGGAGCTATGAGAAAAGGAAGGGACCTTACCCAAGTCCATGTCTTCAGCTTTGGGTCGCTGAGAGTACGGGATACCCTTGTACACAGTATCCAACAGCTTGTCTTTGGCCTGGGTAATGCTGTCACAGTTAAGAACTTTCACAGGGACCTGAGCACTGCCCTCGCTCTCTGGGCACACACAATGCAGAGTCTAAGAGTAAAGAAACCTCAGCATGATTCCTGAGCAAGGCTCCTCCACCTCACTTCCTGCTCACATGGCACCATGCTCACCAGGGTCTTATAGTCGATCTGCTGCCGGATGAGCTTGTCCTCACTTAAGGAGTAGCGGGCCTCGCCTGTTATGGCATCGATGGGACCTTTCTCCATCTGCTGCTTGATGGCGCAGTACAGCAAGAAGAGTGGCTCTCCGGCGCACTCCTACACCCAGAGTCAGGGGCATAGCTGGCTGCCTTTCTGGCCTACCAATCAATTGTACCCACCCCTGGACATTCCTCCCCTGCAGCCCAGCCCACCCAATCACACCTTCAGGAACTTATGCAGCAGGAATGTGAACCAGTTGGTGAGCATCTTCTCAGCTACTGACTCGGTCCTGTGGTAAGAGATAGGTCCTAAGGCCATGACCTGGGAAGGGTGGCACTTGAACAGAGGGAGAGGCCCGCAGCAGGAAATGGAAGAGCGGGTTAGGGGAGAGGCCAGGCAAGACAGTTACATACCTGCGCAGTAGCAGCTTTGGGTGGTTCTTACTCTCAAGGTTTTTCTCTATGAGGTCAGCCAGCAGTTGCTTGAGCAGCCCAGTGGCATAGTCAAGCCGGCTCTGCAGGGCCACCATGGTAAGTGAGGCCACAGTGCCACGGTCACGCATGGAGAAGCTGCTCTGGGCTTCCAAAGTGTGGATGAAGGTGAGCAGGAAGGCACGGCTATGCAGCAGCTGCCCAAATAGGCGCAGGGCCTTCTCCACATTGGGGGGAGTCTGTGGGAACCAGGGAGTCTCAGAGGGTAGGCAGTGGTGGCTCTGGGGGAAACAGAACTGTACAGACTGCAAGGGTGCTCACATCCAGCTCCTTCAGTACTGGGTGGGCCTCAATGCCAGGAAAAAGCACGCGCACAGCATAGGTCCGGTAGTCCAAGAAGGGGATCTGCACACCATCCATGTGGTTTGTCAGCTCATTAATATCTGTCTGCAGCTCAGCAAAAGCTGGAGGAAAGTAGGGGAGAGTGAGTTGAGGAAGAAAGCGGCACCAAAGTCCCTCAGCTCTCACACACGGGGGAACACCCCTGGTTTTAGGCACCTTCCTTGCACTCTAAGGCCACACGAGACTCCAGGTTGTCCATCTGTAGCTGGAGCCGCTTAAGCGTGCGGTCTGCATCCTGAGTCTTTCGCTTGTATGCAACCAACACAGCAGTGATAGCTAGCAGCAAAAGCCCTCCTCCTGTTGCTAGCCCTACCATAGCCGGTAAGGTCAGCGCCCGATCAGCGGTGATGTGCAGGGTGCCCAACCAGAACTCCAGGTCGCCCACCAGCACCTATAAGGGCAAGCTTGAGGTGAGCTAACTCCCACACATACCCAAGGCTGCCCTTGTGCCCTCCTGAGCCCATACCCACCATGACAGGCTGCTGGCCTGTCTGGCTGGGAGAATCACACAGAAGCTGAGTATCTGACACAGTCAGTGCACATGGCTGTCCTCCAATCAACACTGTGTAGTTGAGGCGGGAACTGCCAGCTGCAGCAGGGATCAGGTTCTTACCCTAGCAGTGGATAACCCACATATAAACAATCAAGCCTTCCAGTTCTCTGCTCCTCCCCTCCTTTCTACTCCCTGCCCTTATCCTCAGCACCTTCAATACCACATGTGAACCGGGTTTGACATCTAGCACACCAGAGGGCCCAAGTGGTTCAAAGGTGGGATCAGGGTAGTAGGTGAAGGAAGAACGGTTGAGGGAGCGGGCTGTCTGTACATGGTCCAGCAAGAAGCCAAACTCATCAGGGTGCTCGCCTTGGGCCCGAGGCTGAGGACGCCCAAGGAAGATGCCAGGGGCCTTACATAGCATTGCAGTGTCATTGATCGCCTGGCATGTCTGTGGAGAGAACAGCAATTGCCTCAGTCATGAAGCCACGAAGAGAGGGTGGGACCGGGGCAGAAACCCAGTACTCACATTAGTGGTCTCGATACCACGGTACTTGGCCCTTACACGGGGTTCCTGCACTGTCAGCAGATGGGTTCCACTCACAGTGATGGTGGTGCTTCCACTGCAGAGATGAGTAAAGGTCTCAGGCTCCCCCCGCCCAAAGCCCTGCACTGAAGTTATCAAGGTTTTTCCAAGAGTTCAGAGTCTCTGAACTTGGGTCACTCAGCAGGTGCCAGGCTCTATAGGTGCAGGAGAACTCTGTGTCCCCCTACTGATGAGGGTTCAGGAAGGAGGAATCACTTGAGGCCTCAAGGTCCCAGTACCAGTTAAGGCCCCTAGAGAGACACTCAGAGCCCCAACTCAGTCCTCAACCCCATTCTCCTCAAGATCTCACTTGATGATGCTCCAGGTGGGCTCAATGTGCGTGACAGTGGGGTCCTGGGTGTAGGTATAGATGACTCCAGAGCTGGAGATGTTCGCATGGTCGATGGCAAGGATGATAGAGGCCTGACTGGGGCCCAGGGTGGAGACAGGTGAGATACACACGATTGCCTCAGCATTTCTCCTATATAGGTGTAAGCAGGTAGGCCTGAAGCAGATGGCTTGGCACCTTCAGCTACCCTATTCCCATAGCCCCGCACACAATGCTCAACTCCAGACTGCTTGTACTCAGGCCCACCTCACAAACTGACACTCGCCATCTCTTATAATCACTGTGACCTTGCTGCCGGCATCCAGACACGTTCCAGAGATGGTGAGCCGAGTGCCCCCAGAAGCTGGGCCCCGAGTAGGACTCACACGGTCAAATGTTGGGGTCTGGAGAAGAAGCAGCCCTTGTGAGGAGGTAGGAGCCAGCCTTATCCAAGGGCCTGTCCACATTCCTCTACATAGGGAAAGGGAAGGGGCTGGTAGACCACGCACCACAAAGCTGTAGAGCTGCTGGGACTGTGTGCGGAAGTCAGCGGAACAGTCACCTACACAGAGCTCAGCAGGCCCAGGTGGTGGGCTAGGCACGAGCGATTCCTCCATCTCACATACGATCCTAAGAGTCACAGAAGGTCAGGATCAGCTGTGGTAAACAAGGACAGGGTGTACTCACATGGCCAGACTCACCTTTCAGCACTGACATATTCGGTGGGGATGGAGTTGCAACGTACACCAGCTACTCGAAGGCCAACCTCACGGGAAGTGAGGCCGAGGTTCTCACCCACAATGGTGACGCGGGTGCCACCGTCCTTGGGTCCCGTGAGTGGGTAGATCTGCAGAGCAGGATAAGAGACAAGATCAGACGAGATTCACACATTCTCAGCAGGCAAGGTAGGATTTGTAGATGAAGCTTACCTGGGTGATTCGGGGATGGCTGCATCGGGCACCCTTCTGGCTTGGGTGTATCCAGTTACTTTTGGGAGCTGGGCAGTGAGCCCGCAGCTGGCACCTGTGCTCCGAGATACACCAGCCACAGTTGAATCGAGGATCAGCCTTGAGGCAGAGGCCACAGCTAGGCCGCTGAGCCCAGCACTTGTAAAGAAGGGCTGCAGGCACAGGGAACTGCTGATGGAGCAGGCAATGACAGAGAAGCAGGAGGCTCTAGGGCCTCCAGACTTGCCCCCAGCAGCGCCACTCCTGCCCCACGTCACCCCTCACCTCGGAAGCTGGTAGGCTTATCAATGGGGAAATCTCCATCCCAGACCACAGAGAAGTCCAATTCAGTATCACCCAACTCATCACCTTCATAGAAGTACTAAGAAAAATGGAGCCACATGGACACAAATAAGAAAAGCAAAATTCTTGCCCAACTTAGGAATCACTCATAAAAAGACTACAAAGGGCCTACCAGGGCCAACTAAAAGCTTCCAGATAAGTAAGCTTGGCATAGACCAAAACCAGAACAAAACAAAAAACCAAAAAAGCCATATGTGGGGCTGGAGAGATGGCTCAGTGGTTAAGAGTACTGGCTGCTCTTCCAGAGGACCTGGGTTCAAATCCCAGCACCCACATGGTGGCTCAGAACTGTGTGTAACTCCTGTTTCAGGGAATCTGACACCCTCACACAGAGATACATACAGTCAAAATACCAGTATATAGCCGGGTGGTGGTGGCGCATGCCTTTAATCCCAGCACTTGGGAGGCAGAGGCAGGCGGATCTCTGTGAGTTTGAGGCCAGCCTGTTCTACAAAGTGAGTTCAGGACAGCCAGAGCTGTTATACAGAGAAACCCTGTCTCGAAAAACCAAAAAAAAAAAAAAACAATATATACAAAATAAGAATAAACTATCTTTTTAAAAGCCGTGTGTGTGTGTGTGTGTGTGTGTGTGTGTGTGTGTGTGTGTTGTATAAAACAAGCAAAAACCAAAAACCAACTATCCCTGGCTGGCCCACCCTGGGCCTCACCGAGGCATTCTGGCACTGCACACTGCTGCTGTTAAAGCGTACTGCAGGGACCCGATGCTGCCGCCCCTGTACACGGAGCACACATTCATAATTCTTCTGTCCTGACTGAGGCTGTGGCAGGTTCTTAGCCCGCAGGGTTAGAGGCTGCATGACACCCACAGGGATCAAGAGGTCTCCTCGAGGCAGGATCTCTGGGCAGCCCTGGGGGAGGAGAACACCTGTCAGAGGCATACTGCTCTAGCCACCTTTCTCCAGGCTCAAGGAAATGGGAGATCAAACAAACAAACAAACAAAAAAAAAAGTGAGAGGCCAGCCCCAAAGGAGTCCAGCCTCTTGCACCACCTCACCTCAGGGCTGTGGACCCTGCCCTCCTGGAAGGAGCACTCGTGTGGGTAGCTGGTACACACATGACGGTACTTACACCAGTGGCAGGGGTAAGGGCTGCCAACACAGGACATGCACCTGGAGGGGGAAGTGGCTTCAGAAATAACAGAGGTCACAATGCCCTGTATCACCCGCCCCTAAGACACACTGGGGAACCAATGAAGAGGGCAGGCAGGACTTGCCCAAGTCACATAGTGCACATCAGGATTGGACAGAAGTGGGGACACAGCAGGAAGACCCTAGAGAAAGTTCCCCGGCAAGTCTTTATATATTCCAGAACAGCTATCTATCCCCAGAGCTAGGACAGACTCTGGACCAGGTACTCACGACTGGAGAGCACTGCAGTTGTAGAAGACAAAGTCAGCCCCAGCAAACCTCACACCAGTCTCCATGGAGAGCAGCTGCAGTCGCACAGTATGAGTGGCCCCTACAGCAAGCCAGATGGCTATCACCAACTAGCCTGGGGTCCCACCCTGCCCCACAACACCCCAGAGAGCCCCAGCCTACTGACCGTGACCTCTGGTAAGTGCCTGGAGCTCTTGAAGGGATGGCGAAGAGCAGCGAAGCTCTCCAGAGGGCAGCAGAAGAGCCTCGCTTTCAGTCACCTCCTCAAAGGAACAGCTCACACCCACACTGAGGTCTGGCACGTTGCGCATGGCTACGGTCAGCTGGGGGAGGCACAGGGCTCAGAGCAGGGTGCACCCTCCCTCACAAAGCATATATGGGACCAATTACCCTCTATATCACTTACCTGCACCCCAGAAGATGTCACCGACACATTATTGGGCCGGACTCGCACTTGTACACATTTGTTCAGTTCCTCTGCAAAGCCATGTGGGGCAGAGGCACCTGGACAGGCCCCTTCACGACAGCACCTGCATGAAGACAAGCCAGAGCAGTCAGAGCACTGTCCCAGGAGGGTCCAGATGGGGGTGCAGTAAGAGGCTAAGGGGGGACAGAGGACAGCATACCCAGCTCATACTGCCAGGCAACACTGTGCCTTGGCCTCATCCCCTGAGATCCAAGGGACGTCACTCAGGGTAGAAGTTCCGCTCATTAGCTGGAGAAAGTGGAGAAGGGAGGGAGGGAAGGCTCAAGGCTGGGGAAAACTGGGCAGGTGGGTGAAGGAAAGTATAGCAAGTGTGGCTGGCTTCTGTCCAGCTGGCAAGGCCCTCCTATATCCTTCTGTCTCCCAAGAAGCCCATTGCTGCCCCATATCCCACACCCTCTGCCCTCACCTGTGCTGTAGCACACACCAACCACAGTGTGGGTCCCCTGAGCCCAGGCATGCAGCACAGCTCAGATACTGCTCACACGTCTCCACCGGGAGTTGGCTCACCTGGGGACAGCCACATCAGCACACAGCTCACACTTGCCCCACCACCCACCACCACCCACCACGGGCCCACCTGCTTCTCACTCAGGAGGTAGATGTGCCGGTGGTCAGGGCTGAAGAGCAGGTCTCGGAGTATAGGGCTGCCCTCCACCACAGAGACTGTCTCATACAGCTGCGCATCCTGAGAGCCATCTATCCGCACCTGAGCCACAAGACCAGAACAGAGAAAACGACAAGCCAGCTTCATGGTACTATAGCTACCCATATGCATAGCATCCTCTTCAGCTAAGGACTTTCTAGATTGCACCTGAGCTGAAGTCAGTCAGGGCCTACTTGAGCCTGCACTCAGTTTGTAGGCCTATAGCTGCAATAGCCACAGCCTGAGGCTAAGGCAAGGGCTACCCTGGGTTTAGCCCCCCCCCCCCCCCCCCACAAACGCTGGTACAGGTAGAGGAGCCACCCAAGGAACAGGAGTCAGTTCTTGGGAAGTCATTATATCCTATTCAGGGTCATCCAGGCTCATGTGCACATTCTGTCCCCCAGCCTTTCTTCCCTTAGTGTGAACAACATTCCTAATCCCCTAAGACAAGGGTTTGAGGACCAACCTTCTTCAGATTACCACTGCGTGTACCGATGAAAACCACAGAGTGCTGGTGGTAGGTATAGGCAGCCACGCTAGCCATGCCATCAGTGCTGTCGGCCAGCAGGGGTAACCCCTCAATCACGTGTAGGCCACCCAATGGTTGATTCAAAACTAACCCACAGAAGTTTCCATTGATCTGCATGGGCTGGTGACACAGGAGGAGTGAGTGAGACTTCAAGCTAGATAGATGCTATCAGATTCCATGTTCTGTAAAGGAGCAGAACCTGGAAGCCATTGCCCTCCAGACATGCCCGACAGTTTGTCCTAGGACCCCATGGGAAAATGGGACTGGGGATGAAAAGCAGGGAGAGGGAGGAAAAGCCTGGGCCTGCAAGGCTTGGGATAGAGCCAGGAGAAAGCTGGGAATGAATATAGAGGCAGGGAAAGGAAGGTAGCAGTATACAAACAGAACACTGGCCAAGTTTTAGGAAAATAGAGTAAGGTGTCAGGACTAAGGTGCCACTCCCAGGACCATGCCAAGCCTGGGACTGGACAGACAACCACTCAGCAGAGGGGCAGAAAGCCACAGAGTTGTCATATCCGGCACAGGGACAGCAGGGCAAGCAAAGGGCTCACGGTGTTGATGCATGGCAGCTCCTTATTCAGTAGCCAAGGTAGGGCCAGCGTGCCCTCCCCACGGTAGCATGACTGGATTCGGCGCCGGATGTGGGCATTAATGTTGCTAAGGGTGAACAGGCAAAGGATGGTCTGCCGAGGTGGGCTAGCTCGGTTCTTCTGACCCTGAGAGAAGATTGTGAAGAGAACATCCTCGTCGGCTGGCACACCCAGAGCCTGGGCCAGCAGCAGGCCAGGCTTGGCCAGGTGGGCACTTTGCACCAATCGGTACTCCACACCACGCCAGGAGCAGCCAATGGGGAACTCTACATAAGAGTAGAACTCTGAGTCCCCTGCACACATGCGCACGATCTTGGATGTGAAGAATTTCTCGCCTGCTGTATCCAGCAGTGTCTGCTGGGTATCCAGCTGCAGTGTTAAGAAGTACACAAAGGAGGCACTGACAAAGCCATATATGTAGTAGATATCAAAGGCAGGGTACAAAGACAGTGTGTCTGAAGGTATCTTGATCTGAGAAGAGACAAACTCATCCTGGAACACCTGGAGATTAGAGCAAAGTATGAGTGTGGGATGAAGGCCTGTTTCCCACCCCAGCTTAACCTCCCAACCCTGCTCCAACAATGTGATCTCCCACCTGCCCTGCCTGGACAATTACTGGAATCCATGCCACAGAGGTGCAAGGTGACCTCAGCCTCTGTATGGACAGGATGAACTCTGCCCATCTTCCTGTCCTCAGCAGCTGGTCTACATTGTATGTGACAGTGAAAGGTTACAAATTCCCCTCTCTTTTTTATTTTATTTTTTGGTTTTCCGAGACAGGGTTTCTCTGTGTAGCTGTGGCTGTCCTAGACTCACTGTGTAGATCAGGCTGGCCTTGAACTCACAGAGATCCTCCTGCCTCTGCCTCCTGAGTGCTGGATTAAAGGTGTGAGCCACCAGGACCAGCAATTACAGAGAGTTGTGTACTGCCATGTGGGTGCTGGGATTTGAACTGGGGTCCTTTGGAAAAGCAGTCAGTGCTCTTAACTGCTGAGCCATCTCTCCAACCCCACAAATTTCCCTCTCAAACCAAAGCTTTTCCAAGAAGCAGGACCAGGACTGAGAGAAAGGAGTGAATAAGACCTGGGCTCATAAACAGCAAGGGAAAGAGGACAAAACGAACAGATAGGGCTCACCCACCAGACTGAACATATCTGCACTGTCCTCATCGTCGATGAGCTTACGGGAACTCAAGGTGGGAAAGTACTCAGACTTGCCATCAACAGCGGTGCCCACAAACAGCTTGCTAGGCCCCTGGCCCTGTTCAACAATGACGCCAGCCATGGAGTCAGGCTCCTGGGCTCCTGACAGGTAGTGCTCCTTGCGATGGTGGGGCTCACCCAATTTGAAGAGGTCATCCAGACGCAAGAACTGACAGATGCCCTGCCAGATGCTGCCACAAGCTACCAAACGACGGGCTGCATAGTCTATGAGGAGCAGTTTGTTCACATTGTCCACAGGCACCAGACGGTGGGAACACACACGCATGCTAGGGGGTGGGTAGCAGTGAGCATTGTCCTCAACAGGCCCTGTGACATGGGCTTGTAGCTCAGTTAGGTTTGGAGCCAGCTTGAAAACTCGGTTCACGGCACCCACAAACACCTCCCCAGTCACTCGGTGCACAGTCAGGTGGGTCAGTGTGGTATCTGTCACCACAAAGGTACGAAAAGGCCTGCTGCTACCCAGGGACCCTTCTATGGTGAAGAATAGCAATGGGAGAAGGCAGACAGTGGGCATGACCGGTAGCTGTAGCAGGGACAGGCCTGAGGAGAGACAGCAAATGAGGGTCAGAAGCCCCAGGTCCAAGCTACTCTTCCTCCTCCTGTCCTGCCTGGCCCACAGACCCTGGAAGGCCAGGCTCAGTGCCATAGAGGGGAATGGCAACTCATCCAACATGACAGAGCCCCAGATGGTGACTGAGGCTGAAGAGGGGAGGGGCTTCTAATAGGGCAAATGAATGAGTGACAAGCACCGGCAAGCTTGGAGGCCATCAATCATCCCCTGCCCCTGTACTGGAAAGAAGCCAACAGGCCTTGCCTCAAGTGGGCCACACCCAAAGGGGCATCAGAGTCAGATGCTTGAAAAAAATGGGGTGAGACGCCCTCCCAGGACTGGGACGCTAACATTACACCCAGGAAAGGCAGGGAGAGAATAATCACAAGTTGGGGGTGGGGGTTGCTTCTCTGTGAGTGGTACTACTGACAGGGGTCGTAGAGCAAGGCTCTGGAGAGTTAAGGCCTGAGGCTGATTTCAGTGCCACCACATCTCCAACTCATGGCCTCAGGTACTTTCTCCCCCTATGGGCCTTGGCTGCCTCTCCAAGAGTCTGCTGTCTGGCCTCTCTGCTGCAACACAAAGCCAAGACTCTTGCCGAGACAGACATCAGTCAAGCTTTGCTCAGACACAGGCAGACAGATGCTCTGCCAGATCTGGGTGGCTCTCCCTGAAGACCCACAGGTTAGTAAGGAAGGGATAGGGGCAGAGGGGTCTAACCCACCTTTGAGAGTCCCAAAAGTCTTATATATAGGAACCAACATCTCCAAATACAGTTGAAGCCTCAGGGATATGGAGCAGCCCCCGCCCCCATACGAATAGGGCCAGTGCTGGCACTTTACCCCCAGGCCACACCCAGCAATCCCCAGACTGCAAAGACAGCAGAGCAGTGTCTCTGAAACCAGTAAGGCAGAGTTCAGTGCTACCCTCTCAGTGCCAATTGCCAAGGGACACAGGGGGGACTCAGCCTTGGGGGGGGGGGTGCTGGCAAACCAAGGAGGCACAGCAAAGAGAAAGGAAAACCAGCATTTGCTAGAGCAGGGAGCGATCCAGCTTGAAATTGCCAAGTTTCAGCTCAGATTGACCAGCTCTCTGGTGCTCTTTTGTCAGCTCTGCATCCCGGACCCCTCATGCAACAACCACAGAAGAAAGAGAAAAACAGCAGCATCCTGCCTTCACCTCTTCTAAAACTCTGCAGAAAGCCAATTTTGGGAACCAGCCAGGACAGATTAAGAAGGAGACCTAGAAAATCATGATTTGCAACCCAAGACCCCACCCCAGCCCCCACCTCTAAGTGGCAACCTCAGGCATCACAGACGCACCCAAATCCTCTGCTACATCCCTGCCAGCAAAGAGCATGATGATGAGGGAAACTCCATACAGATATGCAGTCCACAGCCCGCTCTTCCACAATGCTCCCCTCTGTGCTACGAACCCAACCAGCCCTGCCCCCATCGGGGGCACCTCCGGGAAGACCCGCGGAGACCTTAGTCGATGCAGAGGCTACAGCAATGTTCAGGGATGCAGCTCCTCCTCTACAAAAGGGTCGTATCAAGCAATGGGGCTATGATCCAGTTCGCTGTCTCTACCCGCTCAGGTCACGGAGTACCTGACGAGCGTGCTCACGAGAGTCAGGCACAGGGCCTGACCCCTGAAACCATCTGAACCCCCAGGCTGTCTGAATCCTGGCCATCCAGGAGACCACTGGCGCACAGGCTGTAATGAAGGCGACCACGTACCTGTCCCTCCGCCGCGCTGCCACCCCTGGCCACGTGGACGTGCCCCCGTGCCCTACAGTCGCCCCACTCGCGTGGCCCCCAGCCTGGATCCGCGCACCGCAAAAACTGCAACCGCCGCCGCCCACACACTGGGCAGGCCCGCGGCTGCCTGGGCCTTTTAAACCCGGACCGTACCACCACACCGGAAGGGGACTTCCAGGGAGGGTGGACCAGGGCCCAGAGAGACAGAGCTCGTAGGAGGGAGACCGCTGGCCCCTGGGGCCTAGGACTGTAGTGCACAGCGCCAGCCACCCATGAGTCGCTGGGGATCCTTTCCTGAGGAACAACCCCCTTCGTTCAATGGCTGAGTCCGAGACGCGTGCCTCTCTACAGCTCCAGTTCCTCTCCGGCTGCCTCCAGCAACCCTGGAATCCTTGCGCGGCTGGGCCACACCCCCTTGGGCCTGGAGCGCTGTCAGCTCCTTCGGGAGCCCATAAACACCTGCTGTGGTTGCAAGATTTTGCTTCGGTTGGCCTATCAAACCACACTAGCAAAGATTGCGCCTCAACTCAGAGCTCTATCCCCAATTGTCCATATACTGGAAGGCTAATGATGTGCA
This sequence comes from Lophiomys imhausi, assembly GCA_907164525.1. Classification (NCBI taxonomy): domain Eukaryota; kingdom Metazoa; phylum Chordata; class Mammalia; order Rodentia; family Muridae; genus Lophiomys; species Lophiomys imhausi. The sequence goes on from CAJQZJ010037449.1 coordinate 811,133, forward strand.
AATACTGAGCACAAAACTTGGAGTACCGCAATTTATACCCATTTTCACCTAAGTAAGCCACCATGACTCTGAATCTGGGATTCTAATTCCATTGCTTCTCTCTCTCATATATATATATATATATGATAGATATAGATATGACATATGAAATATATATATAGAGATTCCTTTTTTATATTCCTTTCCCCTTTAGTACAGAGTGGCCTCAAAGTGATCACACTCTGCCTCATCCTCCCAATCAATACTGATTATGGGCTTGAGCCACCACATCTGCATTTTTTTCATGCTCCTGAGAGCTCCTAGCTAGCCTTGAACTTGAACTTCCAGTGATCCTCCAGCTTCACCTACCCATGTTCTGGAATTACAGGTATTTTCCACCAGATCAAGCGGTTCTTTGTGTGTGTGTGTGTGTGTGTGCCTCATGTGTGCAGGTACCTAAGAAGATCAGTAGAGGGCCTTAGACCCTGTGGAGCTGGAGTTAAAGGCTATTGTGAGCCACTGGATGTGAGTGCTAGGAACTGAAGTCTATGCAACAGTACAACAGTAACAAGTGCTCTGAACCTTTGAGCTATCTGTCTAGTTTTTCTTTGTAAACAACTTTATTGAGATATAATTTACCTTTCATATAAGTCATGTATTTAATGTTTACAGACAGTTCAGTGACATTTTAATATAATCCTAAAGATGTACAGCCATCACTGCTATCTAATTCCTGAACATTTTCATTACTTCTTTGTTTTTCCCAAGAGAGGGTTTCTCTGTGTAATAGCCCTGGCTGTCCTGGACTCACTTTGTAGACCAGGCTTGCCTCGAACTCACAGAGATTCACCTGCCTCTGCCTCCCCAGTGCAGGGTTGAAAGGTGTGCGCCACCACACCCTGCAACTATAGACAGCTGTGAACTGCTATGTGGATGCTGGGATTTGAACCCAGGTCCTTTGGAAGAACAGCCAGTGCTCTTAACCACTGAGCCATCTAACCAGCCCATAACTAGGTTTTCTTTAAACTCTCAGTAATCTTCCTTTTCCTGCCTTCCAAGTTCTGGGTTAGAGGCATTTAATATCACATTTGGCTCCTCTTTTCACTTTTTACTTTAAGATAGGGTCTAGAAAGCTGGGGGTTAGTAGCCTTGAACACATGATCTTCCTGCCTCAGCCTCAAGAGTAGTTGGGAATTACAGGCCTGAACCACAAGCTCCAAATATATTGTTTTTTGACAGTGTCTAGCCCAGGCTTGTCTTGATTTTTCTGCCTCTCAAGTGCTGGGATTAAAAGTATGCATCATGGGGCTGGAGAGGTGGCTCAGAGGTTTAAGAGCACTGACTGCTCTTCCAGAGGTTCTGAGTTCAATTCCCAGCAACCACATGGTGGCTTACAACCATCCACAATGAGATATGGTACCCTCTTCTGGCCTTCAGGCATACCTGCAGACAAAACAATGTATATGAAAAAATAAATCTTTTTTAAAAAGTGTGCATCATTACACCTGGCTCTTTTTTTTTTTTTTTTGGTTTTTCGAGACAGGGTTTCTCTGAATATCTCTGGCTGTCCTGGACTCGCTTTGTAGACCAGGCTGGCCTCGAACTCACAAAGATCCGCCTGCCTCTGCCTCCCAA
>CAJQZJ010037449.1:822746-871752 GCA_907164525.1 Lophiomys imhausi
AAGCGGATCACTGTGAGTTCAAGTCCAGCCTGGTCTACAGAGTGAGTCCAGGACAGTCAGGGCTGTTACACAAAGAAACCCCGTCTCGAAAAACAAAACAAACAAACAAAGATCAGAGCTCTTCTCTTTGAGCAGCACAGTGCCCAGCATAACATATGCCCAGCTGTGGAGCAGTCAGCAGGGTTGTCCGATACAATAGTCAGGAAGGCAGGCTCTTCACAGATGCACAATACAGGCACACATAGTGCATACTGTGCTCACCTGAGCTCACTGAAGTCTTTGCGCAAGATCTCGAGTGCTTTCTGCAAGAACTGCTGCATCGTGTTGCCCTTTTTCATCTACAGAAGGAGGTATACATCAAGTTGGGAAGGAAAAACAACAGCCTAAAGAAATGCTCCCAAGAAGGCAAAGACCCACCCTGGTACCCCCAGAGGTTTCCCAAGCCAAGACTGTCAGCTACTTTCCATTGAACTCAAGGCAAAGGGAGTCCTTGCATTGTATACCTTAACAGTGCGTCGGTGCCCAGAGCCATCCCAGTAACTAAAGGTGATTTCAATCTCTTCATCTATAAAGAAGAGTTGCCTTAGCCAAGGTGGTGGCACACGCCTTTAATCGCAGCATTCGAGAGGCAGAGGCAAGAGGATCTCTGTGAGTTCAAGGCCAGCCTGGTCTACAGAGTGAGTCCAGGACAGTCAGGGCTACACAGAGAAACCCTGTCTTGAAAAGAGTTGACTCTTGATCTTCAGACCCATACTCAGAGTTTCCTTGGGATACATAGCCAAGGTAAATATTTGCAAGAAAGCTGTTTAGTCCTTAGCCCTGTTCTCTCACTGCCCCAACACTGAGTCATAATTTGGGTCTCATGTAGCCAAGTCTGGCTTCACACTAGCCAAGTAGCTAAAGATGACCTTGAACTTCAGATCCTCTTGCCTCAGTCTTCTGAGTGCTGGGCGACAGCTACTGTATGTAGCGATAGCACTCACTCTTGATTTTCTCCTGTTTGGCTTCCCACTCCTGGCGCAGCTCTTCCCGAAGCCGATTTTCTTCCTCCTGAGAAGAAATGAACAAAGGATGAGGTTGGGGCTGTTCTAGGGGCAGCACCAACCCCTCCCTGGGGCAGAGTCTCCACCAAAAACCAAGCTCATGATCAACACCAAAGTTAGCACCAAGGGCAGGAAGTTTTTACCTCTCGATCTCGGTCAGGCAAGAAGCTTGTGTCAACATCAGGATTCTTCCCCAGTTTCTTTTTCTTTGTGGTGATCTCTAGAGCAAACAAAACAAAGAACATCTTATCATTTTCCAGAAAATGACTCTGTGGGTTTGCTTTTAGACAGTCACATTTACGTAGCTATTAGTCTCCTAGAACTCTCTACATAGACCAAGCTTGCCTCAAGCTCACAGAAATCTTCCTGCCTCTGTCTCCTGAGTGCTAAGATCAAATATGTACCACCATGCCTAGTTTGAAAATGATCTTGATTTCATTGAGCTCTATAAGGTCTTTCAGACCCTTGGAGCATCATTTAAGAACTACTGACTTACTGGTACAGACATGGTGGCACATACTGTTAATCACAGCACTTTGAAGAAGACAAGCAGATGGATCTGAGTTTAAGCCCAGTTTACTGTATACAGTGAGTGCCACACATGCCACAACCACAGTGAAAACCTGTCTTAAAAAAGAGAGCCAGGTGTGGTGTCGCACGCCTTTAATCCCAGCACTCGAAAGGCAGAGGCAGGTGGATCTCTGTGAGTTTGAGACCAGTCTGGTCTACAGAGTGAGTCCAGGACAGCCAGGGCTGTTACACAGAGAAACCATGTCTCGAAAAAAAAAATTACAGTGGCAGGAGTCAACCAGAGGAAGAGTACCTACATGGTGAAGATGACAGCTCTGACCTAATTTACTCCAAGTCTTCAAATTTGTACTTGGTCCTGTTATTTTAGTACAACTATTGTTCTTTCATTATTTGCTCTTCCTATGTTCTCCCATGTCTGCAACTAATGAAATATTCATCCTTTATCCCCAACCCAACTATTCTCCATGTGACTCTTTCCCTCACAATGATCTATCACTTCCCCCTGGGCTCTAGGGAAAGCAGCAATATTGAGTGTTCTGAGCCCATATTGACCTTGTGGCCTGGCCAGGCACAGAACAAATGTGCATACACAGGGCTGTGCATTGCAGGCACAGGATTTCAGGAGGGATAAAACAAATTCACCAATCGAAATTATTCAGCGCCCAGTGGCCACCTGTGGTCAACAGGTTCACCAACATTCCCATTATTTCATAAAGTTTTAGCAGGCAAGCCTAGTCCATATTATATTCTCCCCTCCTCACTTTTCCTGTGTGCTCCAAAGGAAACCTTTTGGATCCTTTTAGACCAGGTACTAGCAGGACTGTGGTAACTTCTCACACTAGTGGTTCCTGTACAGGGGCTATTGGCTCTGACTGACTTTACTATACTTTAGCTTTCAAGAAAATGGTGCTGCCTCAATTATGTCTTCTTCTTTTCTGAGTCAAACTGGAGACCACAAGCCTAATAAGTGACTGAGGCATTAAAAAAAAAAAAAGGAGTGTGCTTCCTTTGCCAGCCCAAAGGTCAGCCCAAATGCCAGGACAGAAATCTGGCGGGCAGTACCCTCACCTTCCCTCTCCAGTTCTTCCTCATACATGGCCACCTCTTCTTCCTCTTCACCTCCCTCCTCTTCTTCCTCCAAGGTGAAGGACAGGCTAGAGATCTTCCGCTTGGCCTCCTTCTTGCGCTCCTTCTCTCGAAGCTTCTCTAGCTTCCTACCAAGGCATGGGTGCCCATCATGCCCCACATTCCTGCCCTGAGGGCCCTTCCCTAACCCAGAGCCACTGTGTACCTAGCATGGGGTCCACTCAGCACAGGCTGGATCTCCCCAGCACCCCAGAAGGATTCTATTTGCCCTAGATTACTTCAAGCTCAAGGGCAGGGCTCACTCTGATTATGACACACCAAGCATAAAGGACACAGGGGGTCATAGGACAGAGAGGAATGGGGACAATGCAGGTTGTTCAGGCACCCAGTAAAAAGAAAGGGCTCAGAAAGGACTCACCACCTTTACAGAGGAACAGAAAGAAAGATAAACCTGGAAAGTGAGAACCAGTGTGGAGCTCAATAGATACCACGACTGCTCCCAAAGCAGGAAATGGAACAGGAACAGCCTGACCCACCCCCAGGAGTTCCCAAGCACTAAGCTGCACTGTAAGGGGAGGGCTGCTGAGAGAGGATGGGGAACCCACAGCTGTAGCTCCTTTGACTGCTCCTTTTTTGCCAGCTGCTTCTCTCGCTCCTTCACCAGTGCCTCCTGCTTAGCCTTCATGTCATTCAGGGTCACAAGACCTGTGAGGCAATGAGACATGGGAGGAAAAGCCTGGTCACCACAGGCCAGCAAAAGAGTAGCCCCTGGGTCTGGAAGAAGGTGATACATGCTCCTGCTCACCCACAGTACTGGACTTGAGCTCTGCTTCCACGGCATCATAGTGTGCAGAGAACTTCTTGTCAATGTTGGATTTCATTATGTTCTCCTGCAGGGGAGGGACACATCAGTGAGGGCCATCTACTCCTCCACTATGGAAGTGGCAGAGTTGCTGTGGGTCCTAGATCCGTGCCTGGACATGCTATGACATAATCTTAGAAAAGATACACACATCCTTCCCTTTCTGGGTAGAAGGATCCATGAAGCTGGGAGGGCTAAAGGAGGGAAAAGAGGTCCTTTCCTTGGCATCCCTGAACTGCTCTGGCTCCCTTCAGGCCTCCTGCTGGGATCAGCACCCCTTCAGTAGTCTGTAGCCATCACCCTAGTCACCTTTAAGATGAAGTTCCTGAGGGATTTCAGTAAAGGATAAACAAGAAAAAGAGGAATCAAAAGGTCCAGCACCACCCCTGGAATTTTCCTCCTTTTTGGCCCAGGATGCTGTCAGCAGCTTTCCAGAAGGCCATCCTGCTTCAGCCCAGCTCCATCTTAATAAGTGCATTGGAGGTCCCTCTCTGACCCGAGCCTGCAAATAATTACCCAGCAGAGGTATACTGCCAGCTACCACTGAGGCAATGCGGTCAGAGCTGGAGGACTAGGTGTCAATACAAGCAAGACTGAGGGTTGATAATATCTCCATCTGAAGGCTGGTTTTGGGGTTTGACTTCTCACTTCCCTAGACAGGAAGCTGTCACCTGAAGAGCTAAGGCTGTGCTCTTCTCAGGAGTCTTGCCCAAAGTACCAAGTCGAGGTCTCCTTAGTATCATGCCCCTAAATCCAGAGACCACTCACTGAAGAAACCCTGAGGGAAGCGCTAATACTCTGAGATGCTAAAAGCTCTGGAATGTGCCTCAGCAACATACCCCTGTGCCTATTCCGTAGGAGAGCTCTTCCCAATATTACTTGGAAGGCTGGGAACATGAACTATGCAGCTCTGTACTCGGGAGTGCCAGAGAGTTCTGAGTACAGAGCTTCAACATCATTGTCACCAAGAATCACTGACTGTGGCTCCCTCCTGCCAGAAGTGCTCACAAACTAGGGTCCCAATCTCTAACATGACCCATTTTACAGACTAGACTGTCTCGGTTGACTTCCATTACCAGCCAGAGATGCAAAAGTGAGTCCCACTCCAGGCACCGGGCCTGCCGTCCGGGCACACCTAGCCCACCATTAGGGTCTACCACAGACAAGTAATATGAGACTGCCAGGGGGCCGAGCGGAGTGCATGCTCTGAGGCGCCCGGGCCTGGCTCACACCTCTGCAATCCTCTGCTTCATCTGCTCCATTTGTTCACGCTGCTTCTCCCTCTTCTTCATCAGGTGCATGGCGCGGCCCGCCTCGCTTGCGGCGCCCTTGTACTGAGCCATGGTGGCGGTAGCGGTGGTGGAAGTGGTGGAGGAAGCGGAGGCTTGGAGGAGCCTGGAGACTACGAGAACGATGGCGGCGGCAGCAGTTTAGTCAGCTGATACCTGACGTCAGACACCAGAGAACGTAGGGACGCCAGCCGTGCTCAACGCCCCAGGCTCCAGCGCGTGATCGCACCTCGCCCCGCCCCCCAGGAGATTGACTCTAACCCACACCCAGAGTTTTGAGAAATCATAAGTCGTTTCTGCTGGCTCTTTTGGGACACGGGGCTGGGTCTTCTAGCTTCCTGCATGCCCTCAAAAGTTAAGTGCTATCTTTTTTTTGTTGTTAATCTTTTTTTAATGTTTATTTACTACTTCATGTTACATCTCCATCGCAGTGTCCTCTTTCCACCCCTCCCAGTCCAGCCCTCCCACCCTCTACTCCCTATCCCTTCCATCCTACTCCTCTGGAGTGGAGTGTCCCTACATAATAGTCCCCCGCCCCAGTTCAGCAGTCATGAGGGCCAAGAGCCTCCTCATACACTGGGGGCCTACAAGGCAGTACCACTAGGGCAAAGTGTCTCATTGCCAGGTAACAAAGTCTGTTAACTGCTATCTTAGGCTGAACCTCCAGTCACAATAACTTCCTCCTATTGGCCCCAAGGCTGAGCACACCGCTCCACTGACTTGGCTAATGGGGCTCTTTGAGCCACATCTGGCAGTCAAGTATCCCCCTTCCCTCTGAGGCTAAGCTTTTTTTCTCCTGCTTGGTTACACATTGACAGTATTTGGCTGTTTGGATTGTTTTTTGCTATCATCCAAGGTTAGCTCTGGGTTTCTTTGCTTCCCCAGGACTGAGGCTGGCTCCTAATCCCCTCTTAAAATGTATGTGAGGTTGAAGAGATGGCTCAGGCAGTCATTGGTACTGGATAGTCTTCCAAAGGACCCAGGTTTCATTCCCAGCACCCACATAGCAGCTCACAACCAACTGTAACTCCACTTCTTGGAGATCCAACACCCTCTACTGGCCTCTGCAGGCAGCAGATATGCAAGTGGTACAATTCATCTAGGCAAAACACCCATAGACATAAAAGTTTAAGTATATGTATATGTATATGTGTGCATAAGCCAGGGAACATGCAGAGGTAATAATATTGTGGAGTCAGTTTTCTCCTCCCACCTTCACAGGGCTCCAAAGAACAAATTCAAAGTTACCTGGAAAGCACCTTTACCCACTGGACCATCTCAGCTATGCTATCCTACCTCAGAGAACCCAGGATAGCCTTGAACCCAAAGCCTCCACACATAGTTGTCTTCCGACTTAGAAACTACTAGTAGATGATAACCCTACCCAACACTAGCTGACCTACTCCACCTGCCTTGACCCTTTAGGACAAAGGACTAATTCCAGAACTAAATTGCCCCAGTCCTGCAAAACAACCCAACCTTTGAGGAAAGAACCTAAAGATTCAGACTCACGTTTCAACAGTTTTATTGGGAAGTTTTTTTCTGTGAAATACACTAGAGGTTGGGGAAGGAGACACATTCACTTTGCAAGATAAGGGTTTCCAACCACTAAGGAAAAAGGCATGGGGCAGGGCACATTGGGGTTTGGATCCACTTTCCCACCTCCTTCTGCTTTTCTCACATTACTTTTTCTCAGAGAACACAACACAAAGAAATTCAAAACAGATCAATCTCCAGAGGGGGTCACACCTAAACCTTTCCCCACCCCAGGCTTTGTAAGGGCTATGAGAGGTCAGGGCAGCTCACTAACCCTAGGCTGCACAGAAAGGCTGAGGGCTCAAACAGATAGGTCAAAGTTAATAAGTTAGAATAAATTATAAGGGAGAGGAGGAATGCAATTTTGTGCTGGAGGGTCCCTTCTCTCCAACACATATGATTTGGGTGAGGAGATGGATTATCTCCAAAGGCCACACTACATTGGGAGTAAGAGCAGTGGGGGTAGAGTCAGCTTTTCCTCCACTCCTTCCCAATCAGCAGAATTGGGGGGAGGGGGAGTACACACACACACAACCAACATACACACAGAAGAATCCTCTTTTCCTAGAACAAGGGCAGGCCAAGAAAGAGGATACTATCCAACTCCCATCTCCCAAACCATCGCTAAGGATAAGGATTTGGTCAGTGAAATCAATGAGGTGGGTGATCGGAATGTGGTGCGGGAAGCAGAAGATGCTGGAAACAGGGATGTCCAGCCATACTATCTCCCCTGCCTTAGAGAAGGACATACAAGTTGGGGAGAGGGGAGCAGGGGCTAGGGGAGGAGTCAGCAATCACTGATCGGCCTCTCCAAAGACATCATTCTGTTTGCGCTTCATGTTCTCAAAATCAAAGGCTGAACCGGCCATCCGTTTGTAGATATCTTTGATGTCATTGCAGGTGGTCTCAAAGTGTGTGGTGGCATCATAGGAGCAGGAACAGAACACCTGTAAATAAGCAGAACCCCAGGGCTCAGGGAAGTCAGGCAGAGGATCTTGGGTGGACAGCGAGAGCCAGGGTTAACTGGTACAGGCTTCTTACCTGACTCTCAGAACCATCATCAATGGGCTCATACAAATCACTGATCGCCACAAACCTGAGGGCAAATGGAAGAAAGGAGAGAAGAAAAGAAATCTCATAATGGGCCTTGCCCATTCCTGGTCTTCAACCCAGCTTCCCCCTCAAGTTTGGCTCAGCCTCTCACTTCTGGTCAATGGGTTCCAACAGCTCCAATGCAGGCTCAACCTCCTTTTCCGGTTCTGCAGTCTCCACGGTGGTGCTGGCAATGGCGATGTATTTGCCCTGTGCGGCCACGTTGTGTGCATAGGAGATCATGCACACATAGATGTCTAACCAGAGGAAGCACTTACTTAGTTAACATGTACCAGAGGAAAATGGCCAGAATCTGACCCACCTGCCCCCATTTCCCAGCCCAACATGCAGATGGAAATCTAAACTGTCATTCTCATAAAGGGAAGAGCTCAGACCATCTAATCCCCAGGTATATTCTGTGACAAAATGTTACGAGAGGCATAGTGACACCCATGCCCGGCTTACCTGACTTCCTGTTGACCTGGTTCTGAGGGATAATAATTTGGCAGGAATTGGCATCATTGGTGTTCTTGATGGGATGGCTAAGGATACAGATGATGCGAATAACCTGGCCAGCCTTTCGTACTCGGTCTGGGATGTAGCTGGGGTCACAGATCAGCTGCTTGCAACGGGCCACCTGTGAAGGTACCAGAAGGTTTTGCACCTGTTGGATCACCCTTTGCCCTGGGTACTGTTCAGCTGAGCCAAAAGTAAAGCTGGGCAGCTCTGAGCTGTCATCACTGTCCTTCATGTAGCACAAAATCCCTTCCTTGAAGCTCAGAGAGGTGAGTTCTAACATACAGGGGTAGGTGACCCTACTGTTGAAACACAATGATCACAAATACAGTTTTTGCTGTTGCTGACAGTTTTTGTTTGAGACTATTTGACCAAAACTAATCTCAAACTCAGGATCTTCTTCCATCCGCCACCTCAGTGCCCACACTCGACGTTTCAGGGTGGGGGCTAGGCATGTTGGTAGAGTGCTTGCCTATCACACATAAAGCCCTGAGTTAGATGCATAAACCAAGTATCTTCACACACACCTGTAATCCAGCATAAGGAAGGTGGAAGCACAAGGATTAAGAGTTCATCCTCAGCCGGACGTGGTGGCGCACCTCTTTAATTTCAGCACTCAGGAGGCAGAGGCAAGTGGATCTCTGGGAGTTCAAGGTCAGCCTGGTCTACAAAGTGACTCCAAGACAGCCAGGGATACACACAGAAACCCTGTCTCGAACCCCCCAACAAAATAAAGAGTTCATCCTCAGCTACATACATTATTTGAGGCTAACCTGGGATACATGATATCCTTTCCAAAAGAATGCTTTCACACTGCATGTGACTTCTGAACGATACTTCTTGATTAATTTAGATCGATCTGCCTCTACCTTCCAAGTACTGGGATTACAGGTGTGTACCACCACACCTGGCAATTTGAAGGATATTTCTTTTTTTTTTTTTTTTTGGACGGTGGGGGAGGGGGGAGTTTCAAGACAGGGTTTCTCTGTGTGTCCTGGCTGTCCTGAACTCACTTGGTAGACCAGGCTGGCCTTGAACTCAGAGATCTGCCTGCCTCTGCCTCCCTACTAGTGGGATTAAAGGCAGTGCACCACTATTCCAGGCAAAGGATACTTGTCAACAGGAATAGCTATGCAGACTTTTATTGACCACCCCAGTCCAGTCTCTAGCTACAAGGTTCTCAGGGTTAAATATCAGCAAACTCACCAGTAATAAGGCTCCTTAAGAACACAGCCCTGAAAAAGACCAAACCATGGTAACACAAAAAGGCTTACCTCTCCTTCAGATTTCACACCCACCACCTTGCCATTCTCCATGATGATGTCATCCACAGGTTTGTTCAGCATGTATGTTCCCCCATAAATGGCACTCAATCTACAGTAAGAAAAATGATGACGTCTTCTCAGGAGAATGGGGATTGGGGCTGGAGAGCTGGCTCAGTGGTTAATAGCACTGGGTGCTCTTCCAGAGGACCCAGGTTCAAATCCCAGCACCCACATGGCAGTTCATAACTGTAATTGTTGGACAATGGTAGTCCACACCTTTAATCCCTGCACTCAGGAGGCAGAGGCAGAGGCAGATCTCTTTGAGTTTGAGGCCAGCCTGGTCTACAGAGTGAGTCCAGGATAGCCAGGGCTCTGTTACACTGAGAAACCCTGTGTCAAAAACCAAAAACAAAAAGGTGTGCACCACCACCTCGGCATTTTAATGCACTAGGGCTGTGCCCCCATTACCCAGGGATGGAGCAATATATGTGAAAATTAGACGGGAAAGTAGGAGACACCACAAAAAATGTTCAAGGTGGTAATTTCCATTCTTGACCCTAATCTTACCCAGTAATGAGACAGATCCTCACCTTGCAAAACCCTGGGGCAGCTCACCCAGGCCATAGAGTGGGTACAAATATGGGCTCTTGCCATACCGGGCCAGGGACTCGCTGTACAACTTGATGCGATTAATAGTCTCAAGACAGGGCTGATCCAGGTAGCTGGAGAACAAGAGCCAGGAAAGATGCTTTGACAGCAGCACCCTTGTTCACCTGCAAAGACACCAGCCAGCCTTCCCACCACCCTTTGTGTTCTGGCAAAGATGTGGGTCAAATGGAGAGGGATGGAAATGGAGAGGGATGGTAAGCCTGTAGCTGAGTACAAGGGACATGCAGGGTGGGCAGTGGATATAATAGACAGGTATGGGAAGGGTAAGGTATGAATGAGTCAGACAAGGGGCTTCTGCCACCAGCCAGCTTTCCCCTCACTCATCAGTGCGGTAGAGTGCCAAGGCGTGGCCAGTGAAATCAATGACATCTTGGCCCAGGTCAAACTTCCGGTAGACATCACGCATGCTAGTAGTCTGGGGGTCGACACCCTCAAAGGTTTTGGGGTCATTTTCATCAAAGTTTGCCACAAACACCAAGAATTTCCGGAACCGTCGTTTTTCAAACATGCCCATCAGATCTGAAGGAAAGGTATTGAGAAGACCCTTTGCATTACTGGGACATAAAACTCCTCTTTCCCCCAGAGCAGACTAGAAAAGTTGGTGACCTGGCTCCCACCAGAACTCTGTCATATAACAATGCCCCGCCTTTCTTGGCCTCAGTTTTCCTATTTGTAGGAAGAGGCCCTCCTAACTCCACTTAGGGATGTTACAGAGGTCAAGTAGGCCCTTTGCCAAAAAAGACTCCTCCTCTGTGAGCTTCCTTTCTGGCAACTTGCCAGGATGGTTTGCACAGTCCAATAAAGACACTATGAAGCAAAGGTCCTGTAGGACTACATGGAGGGTAAGATTAGGCAAAGGGGAGTCTTTTGCCTAACTGTCCGGTGAATAGCCTGCCTCCTCCTGCTCCACTATTCTCTAGTTAAGGGCATCCATACTCACTAGAAGCCAAGGCCTCAGTCTCAGTGGATGGTACTTTGTAGATCTTGCCCCCCTTGTATACAAAGCTGCCCTCTACCACCTTGAAGTCCAGATAACGAGTCACTTCTGTATACAGTAGCATCTTTACCAGTTGACCTGTGTCCAGAGGGGGTAAGAGACATCAGTGCAGTTCCCTTCAAAAGCTCAGTAGTCTGACTGACCTTATTCTGGAGCTTGACCCTCCCTCTGGTCTTCTCAATCATTCCCCCATCATATACAGTATCTTCTTATTCCCCCTCACCATTGGCCATGAGGAATTTGGGGATCAAGTCAACATTCCAGTCTCGGCCTCGGCCCATTGATTCAGGGGGCCCTTCCAGCAACTGAAAGCGCTTATATAGCTGTAGGCAGGACAGGAAGAAAAAATGTCAAGGACCACCCCTACCTCTCCCACTCCCCTGCCCAGGACCAGTGAACTACTTTGCCCCCATACCACTATGTAAGAGACTAACAAAGGGTCTGGGTCTAAGCTCAGGTCCAAGGAGCCTTACCTCCTCCAGGGGTGTAATGGAAGAGCTCTCACCCCCATAGTAGGGGTTTCGGTCCATGTGCAGCACCTTCTTTCCATTCACAGACATGATGCCAGATAGGATGCATTCCTGGGGGAGGAGTGACATTTGCAGTTAGACTCCCTCCAACCTGCATCCCTGATTTGTCCCTGCCTCATACCTGCCACAAATTTCATAATGGAAAGCCCTGGCTCTTTGCAGTGCCTAAAACTGGGGAGGGGGAAGATGGCTTCATGTGATGTTTCCTTTATAACACTGCTGGGCTAAATGGTGAATGAACTACTAGAGCATTAAAGGAGGCTTAGGGAAGCAGAGTCTGCAGACCCAAGGACAGTCTTCTAGCCTCAACAAGTAAGTATCTACCTGCTCTGAGCCCACAAAAGGATAAGACAACGAGTCTAGAGAAGAACCAATTAAAAGGGCCTTGAAAGGGAAGGTCAGTCCTTATAATCCCAGGCCCCACCCTGCTCCTCCTTCAAAGCGCAGGAGCCCCTGGCCCTTCTGGCCCTATCCACGGGTCTAGACCCCAGGTTCAAAGCAAAAAGATTCAGAGGAAGTGGGGAAGACAAACACCAGTCACTGTCACTTGTCCAAGGACAAAGGCTGAGTATATATTCAGCCTTAGGTCTCCATGGGAAACCGAGTTGGGGTAGAGGGAATACAGTCATTAACCCTCCCTGCTGCTTCTGGAACATTCCCTGGGTTCCGTGTCCCCTCCCAAAGGCAGAAAGGCAGGATGAGGGTCCACCCTTGGAAAGCCTCCATACCCTTATCTTCATACTTCATGCCCTAGTATGATCACAAGACAGTAAAGGGATGCTAATGAAGGTTTAGAGCAGGTGATGAGTGCAGGCGAAGGGTGCCGGCTGGGTGCAACGGGTCCAGGGTGTGTGTGTGGGGGGGGTGAGTTTTCCACCTCAGTGACACAGATAAGGAAGATGAAGGGGTTCCGGGGGTTAAGCTCTAAGGTGCGGGGATGCAGGCTGACGGGGGGGGGGGCTCTACGGGGAGGTGAAAACATGGCAGCGCAGTCGACATCCTCGGGTGAGGTAGAGGGGTGGGCATGGGGTTGGCTTTTCCAGGAGGAAATTCTCAATGATGAGAGGATGGGGTGAGTAACCCAGACTTGACTCTGCATCACCGCGGGGGCGGGGAGGCATGAAGCAGGGCTATGAGTGCCTGAGGTAGCACTTACGGTAAGACCTGTCCCCAGCACAATCACATCGTATTCCTCGTCCATGGTCAGGCCTTGGTACCAGCACCCCGTTCGGCTGCTCCTCCTCCTCCTTCACCACAGCAGCAACTGCCTCTGCCTCCGCTGCGGATGCCGCACTGACCCAAAGATGGCGGCTATCGATCGTGTTTCGATCCCTCCGCCGCGTCAAAGAGTCCCTCTCCTTCCTCAGACCGCGCCACGCCCAACCAAAGCCACCGTTTCCCCGGCTTGTTTTCTGGGAGTGCTTCCGGCGCCTGGGTTCCCCAGCACCAGAACGACTGCGGAGGTAACGCGGCTCTTCACGAGCCCAGAGAATTACGGGGCAGGGCGGGCTGGGCTAGTGTCAGGTGCTCCGTCCCGCGACGAATCCTTGCGCGGGAACCGTGCGCCCCGCCCCGCCCCGCCCCCTGGGAGAAACAGCTTGGGCCTGCGGGTTATCATTGCAGCTGGCGGTAGCACTGACAGAGCTGCCATTGTCAGGATTCTTCCCAAGGCTGGGAGAAATAATAGGCTTCTACCCTACCAGTATCAGCTTGCTGAAGACCCTCCCATCCTTTCCCCTTTCCCCCTCTATCTGACAGGACTCCCATCAGGGCACTTCTTTCCCTCAGTAAAGAACAAATCTATACTCCAGTACAAAATGAGTGACACGAAGGCCGGGCATAGTGGCACACGCCTTTAATCCCAGCACTCGGGAGGCAGAGGCAGGTGGATCACTGTGAGTTCAAGGCCAGCCTGGTCTACAGAGTGAGTTCCAGGACGGTCAGGGCTGTTACACACAGAAACCCTGTCTCAAAAAACAAAACAAAACAAAAAAAACAAACAAACAAACAAAAAAAAGAGTGACACGAAACCCAACAAATAATGGCAACACGTCTTTATTTTATTAGGAAGGAAACAACAGTGTGTACCCACCCTCCCAGTCTGGCTCTTGACAGGCAATCCTAGTGGGAACAAGCTAGAAACCCAGTGAGCACACTCTGTTAACCAGTCCTGGCGGTGTCTTCCTTCTCAGGCCACAGAAATAATCCCCAGTGTACTGCTCATTCTTAACACATCATCCAAAAAACCACACACACACACAAACCCAAGCTGGACAGACAGTTAAGTAGCGTTTCAACACCTCTTAAAGTCAAGGAACCTCAAGTTCATGGCTGTTGCTGGAAGGTCCATAAAGCTTGGTGAGCTGTTACTACACAAAAGCAGTATAAACAGCAAGGGATAATAGCAGAGGGGCAAGAATAAATAAGGACAAAGGGGAAAGAGGGGATCCCAGAATTAACGTCCCATCTCCTGATGATGATGGAGCCTGCAAGATTTGTCTACTATCTATGAAGAATACACTGTGTTGGTAGAGATGGGGGACAGCCATAGGGAAGTCCCTCAGCAGGTTAAAGAGGAAGGTAGACAGGCTGAGGGGAGTGTATGGTTCATGCTATAGTAGGAAGAGGACAAGCCCTTCCATCCACTGTGCCACAAGATGGAAACATGACAACCCAAACATCAACAATTCCTCAATCCGTCTCTGGTATAGGTCACACAATTTGAGTCAAGGTGATGGTGGGGCCCTTGTGGTCATCAAAGCGATCCATGGTCTTTAGGCTGAGTATCATGTGGAGGCCATAGGTGAAGATAAAAAGCATGAAGAGGGTGGTGAGCAGCCCCATCCAGATGCCTGGAGAGAAGAAGCCAGCACAGTCGCTAGCATAAGAGAACTGTTCACCCGTCACATTGAAGGCCTGGATCTAGGAGACACATAGACATGGATCAGATGGGACCACAAGGTTCTACAGACAGCAAGGGCTGGATTCTGAAATCAGTGAACAGTCTATACCTTCAGACACAGCACAAATATGAAACTCTCAGCTACATGCTCAAGCCCTACTGAGATTCTCTGGGACCTTCTTCCCTCCCCCTACTATCAGCTTGGGGCACATCCCCCTCTCAATACCTGGAAATCATGAAGCGTCATCTGCCAGAGTGAGGGCACGTTGGTCACAAGGAGGCTGCCTTTCTTGCTCAGACTGCTGACGTACTCACAGTGGAAAGAATAGATGCTGGGTGCTGTGACTTGGGAAACATTGAAATGGACAACAGAGCCATTGCTGTGGATTTCAAGTCGTTCCATGGTAAACCAGTATCGGGCAGACACTGGGTAGAAGCGACTAACCAGAATGAACCTGGGAAGTGGGGATAGCAGAAATGTCAGATGAACAGAAGCGAGTGGAGGGAGACACACCAGCCCAGCCATGCTTCAGGTCACCACAACTTACTTGAATGTCACTGTTGTACCAAAGAGCAGTTCATAGGTCAGTGAAAGCCTGTGGGACAAGGCATAGGGGTGCTGTCAGGCTCTAAGAGGACCTTGCTTAAGGTCCTCATCAAGTTGGCTCCAACCTAAGCTGCCCTAGGTCCATCTTTACAGCCATCTACCAATACAGTGTCCCCCACTTAACAGATGGAAAAACTAAGGCTCCAGTCATAACCAAATCAGGAGCAGTTGGGGAGCAGCACTTAGGTCTCACACCTCCAGCTTAGGATTCCTTCCTTTGGTTCTCCTGAATCACCTGGGCCTTCTTTCAGTCCCTCCTTGAGGTCATTCAGGTACCTGCTGAGGTTTCAGGGGTAGGAGAGGCCTAGAACTGGTTTTAGCAGTTGGTCTGATATTTGCCCACATGTAGTCCCAGGGGTTGAGCTCAAAGAAGGGCCAGGGTCCCAAGGGATTGTGTAGTAGTGATATCCCAGGACCCAAAACCAAGGCCTAAAAAGCATGAGAAGGCAAAACTCCTGAGAGGCTTCCTCTCCAGTAACCTCCCAGCAATATCACCCTGTGATACTATCTCCATCTCCTTGGTGAACATACCACAGAAAACCTTCTCCACCCCCAATATATATATATACACTTGAACCCACATCCTTGCCCTGTATTGAGCTCACAGTGGCAGGAAGGCCATGTGTGATAGCATAGTCGCTCCTTCCCTGCTACCATAGTCCTTACTACCCTTACATGGCAAAGGAGTTGTTCCAGAAGGAGCCGGTCAAGTTAAGATTCTCCACACCAAAGGTGAGCGAGGTCAAGTCTTTCCATTCATCTTTGTATGCTACAGAGAAGTTTTGTGCCCAGAACAGGATCCTTGGGGCAGTGTCATTGTAACTCACAGGAGGATGGATGTCAGGTGATGCCACCTGACTCTGAAGCAGCTGGCGACCTAGACCCCCAGCCACCATGGCTACATCACGGGCCACCTGCAGAAACATCCAACAAGCCTTCTCTCAACAGCCCTAAAAACAAAGCCTAATCCACTGTAATGGTCTCCCTCCCCACTGGGTACGCTGTATACCATCTCAAAGTCCCTAGCCCTAATATTCCATCTCACTAAGCTTATGATCATTTGCAGCAAGTATGCATGAATACTGCCCAAACTACTCACAAGCAAGATGGAGAAAAAGGCACCATGGATGGAGGAAGCACTCCTCTGTTTTTTAAGTACCCCAAACTGGAGGCTCCTAGGAGGTCCTGCCTGCGACATACCCTTCTGTCTCTAGGCACACTCATGTTGCCTTACCGGCAAGCCCCAGGGCCCCTGCTGTAGAAGAGTACATACCCTAGAAGGGCGGACTGCAGTAAGAGCTGCAGTGTAAGGGACATCTTCAGACTTGAGTGTGCTCAGTACCTGTCCAATGACCTCATCTGAAGAGTGACAGAAGAACAGAGAGCCAAGTCACCAGGTTGTTAGTTTCTACTGAGGACCCCTAACAAACAGCTATTTCTCCTCCTACTCCCCTCTACCTGTCTCTCTGGGGACAATTGTGACCTCAATCATTGCTTTCTAGTTTCAAGCTAAACCTAAGTAAAAGAAATGTATAGTGACATAGAGAACTCCATTGCCACACAGATGGACTATCCTTTAGCACAAAGAGAAATCCTCCTAATTGCTTTGCATAATGTTATTGGTCTATTAAATCCAGAGATTCGTTAGGCCTGTGTAACTAGATTTCAGGGCTCTTGCACAGAGAATCATTAAGGCACTTGGACACCTCTGTCAGGTGGGGCTGCCTATAGATGAACATCTATGTCTCTGCTCAACTGTCAGCCACTCTGAGAAACTGGGGGCCACCAGTGTAGTAAGGAGAAACCACTTCTACTTTCCTGGCCCAAAGGCAAGATGAGGACATAAATCCTCTGGAAACAGACTCACCATTGCCTGTGAGGACCTCCCTGGGCGCCATCAGACCGGAGCTATGGATAAGAAAGTGAGAGGGCCGCAGTTGTTCTGTTCTCAACTCCAAACAGCTTGCCTGGAGCAGTTCTCTGAAACTTACTACCTTTCTCTCAGCCCTTGCAGCAACTCCTTTCCCACTATCCCCACATACCTAGCCTGTGCACTTCAGCTGCTGCTCTGACAGTCATGTAGAGGCTCGGCTCAGAGAGCACCAGCTACCCCCTGCACCATTATTTGCTTTAGTATCCCTGCCTTGAATCCCACTCCCCTTTCCCCACTTTGAAGGTATGTCCACAGTTCTATAAAGAAAGCCTTGGTGGCCAGGCATGCTGGCACACATCTCTGATCCCAGCACTCGGGAGGCAGAGGCAGGTGGATCTCTGTGAGTTCGAGGCCAGCCTGGTCTACAGAGTGGGTTCCAGGACAGCCAGGGCTGTTACACAGAGAAATCCTGCCTTGAAAAACCAAAGAAAGAAAAAAGAAAAAGCCTTGGTGGTCAAGAGGTTTTCTACAAGTAGGGGCAATGTCTGCCTCATTTCTGGAGGCCAAATAAGCCTAACTCATGGTAGTCAAAGCCTGACAGGAAATCCTTTCTGGCTCTTCTGGGCATACAAGCAACTTTCTGGAAGACTCTCAAGGTCGTGAACAGAGGAATGTTGCTGTCTTTGACTGAACTCTGCCACCAACAGAGCCCAGGACCTTACCCCTCTCTGAGGTACAAGGCTAGAAGCTGGAGGCTGTACCTGACTGTGTAGGGCAGGCGGATGAGCAGCAGGGCAGGAAGGCTGGCATTGAGCTTCAGCTCCTTTAGGGTGGCTAGATCCACGTGCAGAGGACTAGCCCCAAGCTTCTCCTGCAGGTAGGTGGTCAGAGTGCTAATTGCATACCAATCCACGACAGGAAGCACCAGTGAGGATGGGGCCAAGACCAGGGCATTCTGATAGTAGGGAAGAGGTGGAAGGCAAAGTGAGCCTAATAGTAATCCCTAAAAAAACCTCACCTGGATAGCCACACCCCACAAGGATCTCACTCACAATGGGTCAGAAAGTAAATGTCCCACATTTACTTATTTATTCTGACACACACATACCAGACCTTCTACCCTCAAAGCCTCTGGTCCCCACTCTGGGAGAGAGAGCACAGAATATATTGTCTGTCCTCTTGGCTGGGGCTGTGAGCAGACCCTTACCTCCAGGTTAGAAAAGGCACTGTCCTGCTTATTTCCAAACACACCACCATATGCTGTGAAATCCTCAATGCTTAGCTAAAAGGGAAGCAGAAGAGATGTCCCAGGAGTCTGGGCAAGGAACAAAGACCAAGGGCCAGGACATGGGGATGTGGATTCTCATGACTAACAAAACATCATTACAAGTCAGATTGGCATTATGGAGGAGAGTGAACCACTAGCACTTGTGGTGGGGGTGAGTGGAAGACTCCCCTTTCTTCCCCAGCACTCTGAGGGCAGGGTGACAAGATATAGAAGGTGGTCATTGGGTTGGGAGATCTGTGGACAGCTGGTTTGTGATGACCTACAAAACAAAGTCAGCTGGGTGTGGTGGCGCACGCCTTTAATCCCAGCACTTGGGAGGTAGAGGCAGGTGGATCTCTGAGTTTGAGGCCAGACTGGTCTACAGATGGAGTCCAGGACAGCCAGGGTTTGGTATACAGAGAAACCCTGTCTCAGGGAAAAAACAAACAAACAACAACAACAAAAAAGAGCCGCCATCAAGAAAAACTGGGGAGTGAAGAGGGAAGTTGGAAAAGAGGAAGAGGACAGCAGAAAGCATTTATTGCATGCTTCCTAAGAGAGAAATAGAACTCAGAGCAAAGGAGAACTTCTATATCCAGTCTGGACAGGATCCTTTTTTTTTTTTTTTTTTAGGTTTTTTGAGACAGGGTTTCTCTGTGTATCTAAGGCTGTTCTGGAACTCACTTTGTAGTCCAGGGTGGCCTTGAACTCACAGAGATCCGCCTGCCTCTGTCTCCTGAGTGCTGTAATTAAAGGTGTGTGCCACCATGCCTGGCTTCCTTCTATATTCTTATACTCTGTGCTACAATGCGAGGCTTTGTCACTGAGAACTGCCACCAACATTTCCTCTTGTGACATCTCGCCATCTCTTCGTGACCTACCCTTTCAATCACTCACTGGACTCCAATAACACAAGCACAACCTTCCCCAGGGCCTTTGCACCAGTGGTTCTCCTGCCAGTAACGCCCCTCCTCAAAAGTCACATGACTTCCTCTTGCCATTAAAATGTTACCTCCAAAGACTGCCTGATTGCACTAAGATTGGGAAGACTGAGGCTAGATTTATGTAGATTATTTCTCCCAGTCTCCTGATATAGGCGGGTATCTTCATTTTGCACTTGAAGAAACTATGGTTTACAAAGATTATTCCATATGCCCAAAGGCTGAAAAGTGGTAAAACTGAGTGCCAGTCTGACCTGTTATTTGCCGCCTTCTGAAAAGACTACCAACCAGCACAATTACTACCACCAACAGACAGACAGCAACAGAGGGAGGCCACAAACAGAATGAGCCAGCCAGGCTACTAAGGAGAAAGGGACAAGCAGAGACTTGACATCCTCCTGAACAATAATCTTATGCTATGCTACTGCACACTCCTCCTCTGTGTGCATCCTGGAGTGAAAGGAAAATAGAATGTTGGTTCAGCACAAAACTGGGGGACAGGTCTGATATGCCCACACTGGAAGCAGTGTGTTGTGCTGTCTCCAAATCTGGACCTTCAGCAACTCATTTTACCTGTTTAACATTAATTTCCTTAGCAGTTAACCAAGATAATGTACAGTGAATATAACAGGCTAAATAATGAGTCATTTTCCAGTTACTCTTAATACAATTGTGACAACTAAAAATTACAACTCTGCCAACCATAAGCTATATGACCTTGGGTCATTGATCTTCTCCCAAAATAAGTCTCCTCATCTGTGAAACTGAATAGTAATTCCCACCATGCTACAGGACATCAGAAAACAATGTTTAGTAGGTTATCTGATCTTTAATCCCTTGCTTCCTTAACAGTGAAGCTTCTCCTACATATCTTCCCAAAAATCTAGCCACACCTGCCTATAGGTGGGACAAGGTCAGTACAGTTTCACCTGGGGAACGGGCAGTGGGAGTGGGGTGGGGTCTGCTTCCCAAGAACAAAGACATAGCAGGCTAGGGCAGGCTCTCACCTTGTCCTGCAGGAATAGCAGTACATTGCGGGGGCCCAGCTCCAGGGCAGGGTCTAAGTAGTTAGAAAGCTGCAAATCGCTAGTGATATGGCCCTCGTGTGTATCGGCAATAGGAGCCCACAGGTCCCTGGAAGCAGACAGAAGCGGAACTGTCAGATGTGATTTCGTTGTTTGAGGTCCTAAGCCCATGGGCGCCCGGCTTCACGTGAGAGACCCTGAGGCCTGAACGCCCGCCGACATGGAATTAGCCCCTCAATAAGAGACAATCTGGGCCTCGAAGCCTCTGGCCAAAGACAGCCCTGGACTTCAGCGAGGGAGACTCATCCACCGTGGCGCACTGGATCGCACCGCATGGCCCTCCAGGACCCAACCTGGCCCAATTCAACTCAGACGGGCTGGGCCCGGCACGACCCGAGCTGGCCCGTCCCGCTCAAGCTCACCGGTCACTGGACCACAGTACCAGTGGCACCTGCTGCTCCGCGGTCACTGCCGCCGCCGCCGCCACCGCCACCAACGACAGAGGAAGCCACAGAACCGGGGCGCACCGAATCCTCATCCATATCGGAGATACCACTGTTGCCGCCATCATAGCCTCAGCCTTCAGTGTCTGAGCCTCCGAACCAGCTGCAGATCAGATGACCGTCACCTTCGCCCCAGCCCCGCCCCCATCGATCTGGAAGGGGGGGGCCTTATTCCATATTCGCCTGTGATTGGGCCAAGAGCATGGCACTCATGGCCACTCCTTCTCATTGATTGGCTGTACGTGTCTCCAGTCGCGCATGCTCCTTGTCAGAAAAGAGGTGGGACCGAGCGCTTTGGGCTGCTACCTGGCTCAGCTAGCTGGGGTGTTTCTATAGAGCCTTATGCTCTGTTATTTTCCTTGTTCTGTTTTCATCTTTTTTGCTTAAAATTGAAATACTGGAGTCTTTTCTCTAAAGATAGACCATCCCTCTTGTACAGGTAAGAAACAGCACTCCCTTAGAATGAGAAGACGGCCCACCCTACAATCAGGGGAACAGCAGCCAAGCACTTGAAATGGGCAGGATGGAGGAAGGTCTACAAAAGAGAAGAAGATGAAGCATCAGAAAAGATGGGAAAACCCTCTCTTCTGGCAGCCGTGTCTGAAGTACAACATAAGTAACAATGTCAGTGTCATTTGCCAAGGTTATATGGTCAGAACAGTTTCTTTTTTACTTAGCAACACTTGACAACTTCGACAAGGGCTATCCCACTTTTTTTTTTTTTTTTTTTCTTTTTAGAGACAGAATTTCTCTGTGTAACCCTGACTGTCCTCTACTCACTTTGTAGACGAGGCTGGCCTTGAACTCACAGAGGTCCGCCTGCCTCTATCCGCCTTCCTCTACCTCCCAAGTGCTGGGATTAAAGTCGTGCGCCACCACACCCAACACGATCCCACTCTTAAATTTAGGGGAGAGTCTGGGTAGGAGGATTCTTTTTCCTTGTCATTTGCCTTAAAGGAGTGACAGCTAGAATCAGAAAATGGAAGTCATCGGCACAAACCAATTGAGAGACTTTTGTGGGGTTTTGTTTGTTTGCTTGCTTGCTTGGTTTTTGTTTTTCGAGACAGGGTTTCTCTGTGTAGCCCTGGCTGTCCTGGACTCACTTTGTAGACCAGGCTGGCCTCGAACTCACAAAGATCCGCCTGCCTCTGCCTCCCAAGTGTTGGGATTAAAGGCGTGCGCCACCACTGCCCGGCTTTTTGTGGGTATTTTTGTTTGTTCATTTGTTTGTTTTGCTTTGAACAGGGTTGTGGTATGAACACATCTCACTACATAAACCTCAGTTTTTCAAGTGCACTGAGCCACCAAACCTGCCTACATTTCTGTGCCATTGTTATTTAGTAGTCTGTTGATTATCTTTACAAATAATAAATTCAAGCCGGGCTTGGTGGCGCACACCTTTAATCCCACCATTCAGGAGTCAGGGGCAGGTGGGATCTCAGTGAGTTCGAGGCCAGCCTGGTCTATAAAGTGAGTTCCAGGATAGCCAGGGATACACAGAGAAACCCTGTCTTGAAAAACAAAAACAAAACAAAGAAAACTGAACTGTTTAGTTAAATAATAAACTTATCCAGACATGGTGGTACCTGCCTGTGACCCCAGCACCAGGAGGCAAAAGAATAAGGAGTTCAAAGCCAGCTTTGGCCACATAAGGAGTTCAAAGCCAGCTTGAGCTATGAGACCTTGTCTCAAAATTAAAAAAAAAGTAGCCAGGCAGTGGTGGTGGCCAATGCTTTTAATCCCAGGACTTTGGGAGGCAGAGGTTGGGGGAATCTCTGAGTTCAAGGCCAGCTTGGTCTACAAAGTGAGTTCCAGGACAGTCAGAGCTACAACAGAGAAACCATGTGAAGAAAAATGAAAATAACAAACAAACACAGAAGCAGATACCTCTCTGAGTTTGAGGCCATCCTGGTCTACAGACTGAGTTCCAGGACAGCCAGGGCTACACAGAGAAATCCTGTCTTGAAAAACCACTATAAACCACTGTGGTGATGCACACCTTTAATCCCAGCACTCGGGAGGCAGAGGCAGTCAGATCTCTGTGAGTTCAAGGCTAACCTGGTCTACAAAGTGAGTCCAGGACAGCCAGGACTCTGTTCCACAGAGAAACCTTGTCTCAACGCCCCCCCCAAAACAAACAAAAACAAAAAACCCAAAAACAATATAAATAAATAGTTACAAACCTTTCCAGGCATGGTGGCACAGCAATGTAATAACATTTGGGAGGTAGAGGCAAAAGGATCAGGAGTTCAAGGTCATCCTTGGCTATATAGTGAGTTCTAGTGAGTTCGGACACATATATCTACCAGCATATACACAAGGACAGACAGGCACACACTCCTGGTTTGGGCGAAGTCCTTTCTCTTTATTCAACTAATTTTCTTTATTTCTTGTTTTTTTTTTTTTTTTTTTTTAGGTTTGCTTTGTTTCTAGGGCTGGATATATAATCTGTGTGTTTGTTCTTCATATATGTATGTGCACCACATGTGTGCCTGGTGCCAGTGCAGGACAGAAGAGAGCATTAGATCTTCTGTAACTGAAGTTACAGATGGTTGTGAGTTGCCATGTAGATGAAGAGAATCAAACCTGGGTCCTCTGGAAGAGCAACTGTTAAGTCTTCTCTACCACATACCCTCCTTTTTTAAAAACTGTATTTACTTAACTATATGTGTGTCATCATTGCCTTGCTTACTATTTGTTTCAAACACTTTGTCTTGTAGACAGATATGTACCACCATGACAAACTTGGTTTTATTTTGCCTCTATCCTATCTCTCCCCTAAAGTGAGTTCTCTAGAGAAGCCCATCTGTCACAGTGATGAACTCACATTGACTAATCTCTCAGAGTCCATAGTTAAATAAGTACAGTCTATTGGTTTTGACAAATGTGCCCACATTCATTCATTCATTCATTCATTCATTCATTCATTCATTATGGTATTTTGAGACGGGGTATATGAGAGCTCAATATACTGATTTTTTTCTTTTTTTTTTTTTTTTAAGACAGGGTTTCTCTGTGTAGACCTGGCTATTCTGGAACTCTCTTTGTAGACCAGGTTGGCCTTGAACTCAGAGAGATCCCCCTGCCTGGGCCTCCCAAGCGATGGGATTAAGGGCGTGTGCCACCACATCCTACAACTGATTTTTCTTTTGTGAATGTAAAACCATACTGAAAAATAGTATGTATTTGAAGGATGTGGTGTAGCTCAGTGGTGCACTGCTTGTTTAGTATACAGGAGGCAGTATTTTTAGTTTGGTTTTTTTTTTTTTAGGTTATTTAGAAAAGATTTATCTCCAGACATGGTGGCATACGCCTTTAATCCCAGCACTCAGGAGGCAGAGGCACGCAGATCTCTGTGAGTTCAAGGCCAGCCTGGTCTACAAAGCGAGTCCAGGACAGCCAGGGATACACAGAGAAACCCCCCAAAAGTTTTCAAATTTTAATTCTTTCCCTCCTCCTTCCTTCATTTTCCCCAATACAGGGTCCTACTGTGTAGCCCTGGCTGACTGGAACTCACTATGTAGATCAAGTTGGCCTCAAATACAGAGAGACCCACCTTAAGTGCTGAAATTAAAGGGGTGTACCACTATGCACACCTAATTTTCCTCTTGAGACAGGGTCTCACTATGTAGCTCTGGGTGGCCTGGAACTTACTAGACCAGGCTGGGTTTGAACTCAGAGATCTGCCTGCCTCTGCCTCCCATACTTGACTTTTTTTCCCCTTTTCAGTCAGTTGCTCAGTATTCCAGGCCAACACCCAATACAAGGCAATGTCCTGCTTCAGCCTTAGTGCTGAGATCGCAGGTATGTATCACCATGTCTGACTTCACTTGAAGGTTTTTTTTGTTTTGTTTTTTAGGTTTTTAGAGACAGGGTTTGTCTGTATATCCTTGACTGTCCTAGACTCGCTCTGTAGACCAGGCTGGCCTTGAACTCACAGAGATCCACCTGCCTCTGCCTTCAAGTGCTGGGATTAAAGGTGTGCACCACCACACCCAGCTGAAGCTAGTTTATTAATCTTGTTTTGCCACCTTTATGAATCCTTTTGTCATTTGGCTCACAAGTGATAATGAAAGACTTGAGTGGCCAGGGCACAGTGAAATCCCAATGTACATTAACTTAAATGATCTCATTGTATTCAGGCTCAAGGGTCCTGTTTTCTTGTCCAGCAAGGTACTTCCCATCTGTATTCCTACACAGAAGAAAGAGGTATGGTGGCACAACACAAATATTTTATTACTCTAAAAACATTAAAACTCAGATCCCAGGATATAGGGGATGTCAAGGCAAAAAGGTTAGAGAAGTGGGTAGGCCCTGATATTGGGGGTTCATGATCAGGTCTTGGGGGCCCTTTTTCTGCCATCTAGCAAAAACATCTAGTTAAGTTTAGCTGTGTCTGAATCTTGGCCAAGATTCTTGGTTCTTGTCTACAGGCCACCCAAGGACAAACCTTGAAGTGGGAGTGGTTCAAGGTAGAAGAATGACTTGGCTGACAGCTATCCCTGAGGAGGTTGTGAGCAGCTCCTGGGCAAAGGCAGGAAAGTGGTAGCCCACCCAAGTGCCCATTTGGATCTTCTTTCTGTACCTATGGCCAGGACACCTATTCTCTTACCCAACTAGTTGCTCAACTGCCTACTTTGCTCCCTCCCAATGCTAGCCCCTGAGAGAGGTGAGAAGGAGGCCTTTGCTTAAGAGTGTTCCTCCCAGCCGGGCAGTGGTGGCGCACGCCTTTAATCCCAGCACTTGGGAGGCAGAGGCAGGCGGATCTTTGCGAGTTCAAGGCCAGCCTGGTCTACAAAGTGAGTCCAGGACAGCCAGGGCTACACAGAGAAACCCTGTCTCGAAAAACCAAAACAAAAAAAAAGAGTGTTCCTCCCTTCTCAGCCAAGTGTGAAGGATAGCCAAGGCTCTTCTTTTAGTTCAAGAGACCCAGAGGAGTCAGATGCTCAAGGATAAGGGTATCTAGCAGGGATTATGAGCCAATCTATCTGAGTTAAAAGCATCAGTCCACCTTCTAGCATCAGTTTTGTACAGGGAACAATCTCAAAGGCAGTACAGAGCCAAGCAGGGTCCTGCACCACCACTTCCCAAACCCTGAAAGGCTAAGGACTGCAGGGCACAGACTGGGCAGGCAAAGCCTATCTTCCAGGCTGGAAGTGGTTGTGGAGCTGTTCCGCCTGCATCTTCAGCCGTTGGAATTCGTCTTGAATGAAGTCTGTGACAGCTTTCCGAATCTCCACCTGAAAGCAAGGATGGAGCTGCCGTACATTCCTCAAGGACCATGGCTGAAGGATCCTGGGAGTCTGAGGAACTGGGAAGGCTAAGGATAGCTAGGGGACCCTAGGAGGAAACTCACAGCTGACTTGTTCTCTGCCTGGAGTTGCTCAAGCACAGGCAGTGCACTGAAGGGCTTCCCGATCAGCACGGTGATTTTCTGTAAGGATGACAAGGAACCTTTAGTTCTAACAGAAACAATGTGGGTAATCAGAGCCATACCCCATCCCTAATGGGCTTGGTGCTCCTGAAAGCCACTCTCCTTCTTCAAAACAGGCAGCTAGGCTTGGTGGTATCCAAGGGCCAGCCTAGTCTTGGGACCCATCCTATCAATGATCTGTCCTGCCCCACTTTGTCCCTCACCCCCACCTAATTTTCAAATCTTTTTTTAATTACGTTTATTTACTACTTCAAATTACATCTCCATCAGAAGCCCCTTCCACCCCTGATTTTCTTTTTCTTTTTTTTTTCTTTTTTCTTTTTGGTTTTTTCGAGACAGGGTCTCTCTGTGTAGCCCTGGCTGTCCTGGACTTGCTTCGTAGACCAGGCTGGCCTTGAATTCACAGAGATCCGCCTGCCTCTGCCTCCCGAGTGCTGGGATTAAAGGCGTGCGCCACCAAGCCCGGCTTACCCCTGATTTTCTTTCTTTCTTTTTTTTTTTTTTTTTTGGTTTTTCGAGACAGGGTTTCTCTGTGTATCCTTGGCTGTCCTGGACTCACTTTGTAGACCAGGCTGGCCTCGTCTAAAGACCTTGCTTCCAGACAAGCCCACTTAGCCACCCCCAGTACATGATCATTCTCAGCAAATCCTCAATCAATTCCTTGTAGTATGAGCTAGGAGACAAAGGGCATAGCAGGCAAGTAAATAGACAAAAGTCAACAGTGCCTACCCACCTGTCCAAAGCGGGGGAAGTAAGGTGGGTTGTTAGGGAGGACGTCATTCATTCCTGTACCACAGTGAATAGAAAGCCAGCCATTGGGGGAAGCAGAGTACCAGAGAGAGCCCCAGGCACGTCTCTTACCCAACCAACAATCCACAACCCTCCTTAACATCTAAGGAAGTTGTCTCACTCCCCACAACCTCTGACTCACCAACATGCCATAGTGGCAGGATGATGGGATTTAGATGACACTCAGTAATCAGCCGTCCAATTCCTACTTAGGACAGAAGCAGAAACATTGACAAAAGCTGGGGCAAGCTTCCCAATCTCTGCCAATTAAAGACTAGTCCTTAACTCACCACCTGTCCCCTACCCACAGCTCATGACACACTCACCAGAGAGGGCAATAAAGCCAGGGACCCAGAGGGTAATCATTGGATGGGGAAGTTGGTTGTGTCAGCTTGGTCAGCAACACTTACCCCACTTGAAGCGCAGGAATTCAGAACTCATGTTTACCTTCCCTAATGAGAGAACACAGAGTCAAGGCTTGGGCCTGGAACCATGCATGCTGGAGGACCCTGATCAATCACCCAACTGACCTTCTGGGAAGATGTGTACCCAGTCCCCATGGTTAAGCTTCTCCAAAATGAAGTCCATCCCTTTCTGGTAGACACCATCTCCTGCAGAGAAAAAGTCTGTTCTCTTTAATCCATTTTCTGAGGAAGACAGCAAGGTTTCCAAACCCTAGTGAAGTAGATTTGGGGCCTACTTATGGTCCATCTTCATTAGGATGGAGGCAACATTTCATGCCCCAGAGCACCATCCATGGACACCTCCCAATAACTATTTCTAGAGCCTGTTCCTCCCAGGGTTAGGGCTACTCTGGCCCTTCACATTTTTAGTTTGACCATATCCTCCTCTCAAGATGGGCATGATGGCTCATGCCTGTAATCCCAGCCCTTGGGAAGCTGAAGCAGGAGGACTGCTGTGAGTCTGAGGTCAGGCCAGGTGTGGTAGGATTAGGGAAATTGAGCATAGGGATTTTGGAATAACATAAGACAGGCCTCTCAGGTAAAAAGATATGAGTGGACCCAATTACATCTGGATATGATTGACATCGAAGGGCGTGCCTTGGGAACATCCCTGCCAGGAACCATAGCAATGAGAGATTTTCAAGACAGATCATGCAATCTTATGACCTCCTGCTGCTCCTGGACCCCTCTGCAAGGAAAGCTTTGGAAGGACACATTGCCCAGGGGCATGACTTGGAAGCACTCGAAAATGTGTGCTGAAAATCACACTGCCAATTCATTACAACAGGTGAAGAGATTTAAGTCAAGATTCACATGGTCACAGGTCACTCCTCCTGCTTCACCTCCTCCCCCAGAGACCTTGTTATCATCTTGTGCTCCCAGACAGTGATCCTCATAGGTGGAGAGTGTGACAAAATATGCATTTTGGCAGAGTTGGACCAAAACAGTCCAACTCAGAAAGCTGCCACAGACTTTGAAGTTCCAGAGCACCGGAGCCAGAACGAGTGTCCAGAATGCAGAAACAGTGAGCAAGTGGCGGATTTGGAGGCAGTTTGGAGGGGGTTCCAGTCGTGAATTATTTGGGCCTAGGACTGTGGAGACAAGTCTTGACTGATTAAAAGATCATCTTACTTCAAAGATTGAAACAGATCAAATTTATAAACTGGTCTTAAGATCTGATGAATAAGGGCCTGGTGTAGTGGCGCACCCCTTTAATCCCAGCACTCAGGAGGCAGAGGCAGGTGGATCTCTGTGAGTTTGAGGACAGCCTGGTCTACAAAGTGAGTCCAGGACAGCCAGGGCTACACAGAGAAACCCTGACTCGAAAAACCAAAAATCAGGTTGGCCTCGAACTCAGATAGACCGAAAAAGATTCACATAAGAGTGAAAGACTTGGTGGAAATCAAAGACCCATATGGATCCACACCAAAAGTTAATCTGAGAGAATATCCTCTTAAGAAACTTTAGGTTAAACTGGGCGATGGTGGCACACACCTTTAATCTCAGCACTCGGGAGGCAGAGGCAGGCGGATCTCTGTGAGTTCGAGGCCAACCTGATCTACAAAGCAAGTCCAGGACAGCCAGAGCTGTTACACGGAGAAACCCTGTCTCGAAAAAACAAAAAAAAAAAAAAAACAACAACAAAAAAGAAAACTTTAGGTTAGTGTTAAGTGTTTGTTTTATAGGTGTTAGGGTGTTTTAGAGTTAGGGTTCGGGCTTTAGAATTTAGCGATTTTATAGGTAATTAAGTATTAATAAATATATAGGTAAAATAAAAATTTACTGTTACAGACAGGCAACACAGTAAAAACCTGTATCAAAACAATATTCTCTCATCCCTTAGTGCCTGTCATATGTATACATCACCTTCTTTTTCTTTTTTGAGACAGAAGTTACTATGTAACCCACGTTGGCCTCAAACTTATGGCAATTCTCTTGCCTTAGCTTTTCTGGTGCTAAATAACAGGCATTCATAAAGACAGCTGGCTAAACAGTATCTCTTACTGAAATGATAACCGTGACAACTCCTCAACCTCCTCCTGCTCCTATGGCCAACCCTGCTGGAACCCACTCCCCCAACACACACCCATTTGCTGACTCTAGATCAGCTCCAGAGTCTCTCTAGTCTTTCAATGATGCTGCTTTGACCTTCCCTGAAGTTTCTGGGACAAGGGAGAACACTTCAATAAGCAGAAAACAGAGAAGAGACTGGGAAACTTGGGAGGACTGATTGGAATTTCAAGGCCAATACCATGGACGTCTCAAAAAAAAAAAAAAAAGATTGGAAAGAAATGAAAACAGGAGTTAAGCTGCTCCAAGGCTAGTAAACCTTGGAGACATTATATGTTGATCACATTGGATTGAGGGAAGGCAACACAAACCTGGATCCAGGTAGCCCAGCTATCATCCATACTATAGATGTAGAGGTTCAACAACTCTTGTGGGCTAGTAACCTGGAGTCACCTGCACATAGTAAGAATCTCTACAACAGTGGAAGAATAGCCAAAGGGTGGACAGAACCAGAAAATGCAAGGGAGGCTGAAGGAATAGGTAAGTATCCTAATCTTTTTTTTAAACATTTATTTATTCATTTATTATGTATACAGTATTTGCTCTACATATATGCCTGGGCAACAGATCTCAATGTAGATGGTTGTGAGCCACCATGTGGTTGCTGGGAATTGAACTCAGGACCTTTGGAAGAACAGCCAGTGCTCTTAACCTCCGAGCCATCTCTCCAGCCCGAGTATCCTAATCTTATAAGGTAGGGGGTATCTCCAGGAGACAGCAACATTGGGGCTATCTCATGTCAGTGCACTAATAATTAATTGCCTTTCCACTGTTCTCTGTAAGCCTGTTGTTTGGAAAGTGTGGTTACTGGTTCAGAAGTCTCAGCCTAGCCTCAGCAGGGATATGATCTGGCAGGTCATTCTGGGGCTAGAAGTGGCGATGATCTCAGGGAACAGAAAGAGCAACACAGGTTCCCTACTTAGGATAGCAGTGCATAGCAGGGGTGGACACCACAGGCGTTTGTTCCTCTAGCAAAGCCCACTGGTGAAATATACTGTCTCAGCTGGAAATTGAGAAGTAAAAAGGGTAGTATACCTTCGAACAGCAGCTTACACTTTTTAGGTTTTGCAAATGCTATTTCTGCTTGTGTAAAATCACTTCAGTGCTAAAAGGTCAACCTACAAAGTCTTAGGCTTAGAAAAAAATGGTTTGTTTAATACAGAAACAAACTATCAAAAATTCTGCTTCGGCTGGGCGTGGTGGCGCACACCTTTAATCCTAGCACTTGGGAGGCACAGGCAGGCAAATCTCTGTGACTTCAAGGCTGGCCTAGTCTACAAGGGAATCCAGGACAGCCAAGAATACACAGAGAAACTCTGTCTCAAAAAAAAAAAAAAAAAAAAAAAAAAACCTCTGTTTCAGTCACGTGTAATTAGATGTTTGCAGTCCTTGAAAATATTTAATTTTCTAGTTTTTGTTTTATATTTTTACAATGCTGGGGATAGAGCTCAGGGCTCTGTGCCAGCTCCGCACAAACTGAACTAATGAGCCACACCTCCATCCCTCAATTTCTCTGTGTGTATGTGGCCACATACTCATGCACACACATGGGTTTACTTATTGTTTTTTAAGACAGGTTCTTAATTTCTAGTCCAAGTTGGCTTCAAACTCATGGTAAGTCACTGACCTCAGCCTTACAAATACTGGGACTATAGGCATAAGCTACCATATCCAGCCTTTTTTTTTCCTTAAGACAGGGTTTCTCACTGTAGCTCTGGCTGTCTTGGAACTAGTTCTGTAGACCAGGCTGGCCTCAAATTCAGAGATTCACCTGCCTCTGCCTCCTGGGTAGGATTAAAAGCATGTGCAACCATGGCCAGGTTTTTTTTTTTTTGGTAAGATAGGGTGACATGCTGGGCTTAATCCCAGCACTTGGGAGGCAAAGACTGGTGGATGAAATCAGCCTGGTCTACAGAGCTAGTTCCAGGACAGCCAGGACTACACAGAGAAACTGTCTCAGAAAAACAACAACAAAAACCCAAACAAGAACAGAACAAAACAAAAAACAAAGTGTCACCATGTAGTCCTGTAGTTCTGGTCAGTGTGTAACTTGTTGTGTAGACCAAGCTGGCTTCAAACTCACAGCAACCCTCATGTCCCTGTTTACTGAGTGATGGCATGAGATATAGGCATGTGCTATTATGCCCATCTCAAATCTTGTTTGCTTTTTGTTTTGGCTTTTTGGTTTTTCAAGATAGGGTTTCTCTGTGTAATAGCCCTGGTTGTCCTGGACTCACTCTGTAGACCAGGCTGGCCTTGAGCTCACAGAGATCCACCTGCCTCTGCCTCCCAAGTGCTGGGATTAAAGGCGTGTGTCAACACCAACTGGCTCAAAGCCTGATTTTTCTTTTTCTTTTAATTTATTTAATTTTATGTGCATTGGTGTTTTGCCTGAACATACAACTGTTAAAAGGTGTCAGATCCCTTGGAAGTGGAGTTACAAACAGCTGTGGGCTGCCATTTGGGTGCTGGGATTTGAACCCAGGTCCTCTGGAAGAACAGCCAGTGCTCTTAACCACTGAGCCATCTCTCCAGCCCCTCAGATCCCATTTTTTTTTAATTTTATTTTTTTGGGTTTTTTTTTTCGAGACAGGGTTTCTCTGTGTATCCCTGGCTGTCCTGGACTCACTCTGTAGACCAGGCTAGCCTTGAACTCACAGAGATCCTCCTGCCTCTGCCTCCCAAGTGCTGGGATTAAAAGCGTGCACCACTACGCCCGGCTCAGATCCCACTTTTAACTGATATAAAATCTAGGTGCAGATCAAGAAGAACAGAACTAGCAGTAAAGCTCAGAGGTACTGTATATGCACAAGTCTCTGTGTTCTGTCCCCTAAACTGAAAACAAAAGAAAAAAGAAAAAGATTGAAAACAGATGCACACACACAAGACTTTTGGGTTTGCAGAGGAGGGGAACTTAGAGTCAGGGACAGGTGTAAATTATCAGAATGCTGACATATCAGAGCAGGACCTGGGAGAAAAATGTAGTCTCTGCTAGAATGCTTAGGAAGATGGAACCTTCCACCTTCTGACATTTTTGTACCTTTCTCTTTTCTTCTCTAGCATCTGGTACATGTTTTAGACTCACTTTTAGACCACCTTTTCTTTCACTTTTTGCTTGAAAAGAAATCTGCTTCCCCAGAAGAATGGGCAATGTGGATCTGAATCCTAAGTTTGCCACCCCACCAGTCTATGACCTTGGACTTATGAGCTCTGGTCTAGAGAATCTGAGCCCTCTCTGAAGAATAGGGATTAACATGCCCCTACCTTTAGTGGTTTGTGAAAGGTAATGAGTGATCATTTAATCCTAGCCTCCTTACCTCACCAGTCTGTCTGTTCTCCCAGAAACAAAACCCTTGACCTTCTATATTTGTACCCCACTGCCATGACCAAGTGGTAACATTGCACTACTCTCCCTGAGAGGAGTGGTAGATTCAGAAGGACTGAAAATAAAGCTTCCTTAAATTCTCACAGCAGAGTTCTGGACAATCCTTAAGGAGCTGCAGAGAATCTAAGCAATCATCCTTCTTGATACCCTCTGCCACCTATACTACTACCATGTCATGACTCCCCTGACAGAGATATTGGCCACCGGCTTCCTTGCCCCCAAAGGAGGCCTGGATATGCCTCCCAGAGGAGCAGCTCACCTCGACACACAGGCACACATTTGCCGAAGCTGAAGAAATGGGAGTGCAGCTCCTTGGTGAAGCAGATGTCTGCAGCTGCTGGGGTCCTAGAGCAGCAACAGATCCAGTCACCCCTGCCTTCAAGACTTCCTATTGCTTGTCCGAACTCTCCCCACCCAGCACAATGCCTGCCATCACTGTCTTGCAGAATGAAACTCAAGAGGAAGAAGGGCCTTTGGGGCCCCACCCATGCCCTTCCTTGATTTCTGGATACCACCTCCTGAGCAGGGGAGAAAGGCAAATCTGGGCATAAATGGATGGGCCACTTCAAGGGGCCCAGTCTTGCTCACCAACGCATCAACTTCAGGTTCCAGATGTGGCGGAGTTTCAGGATACCTATGAAAAATGAAAAGTCCTTGATGTGACATGGCTACTTCCATACTCCTTCTAAATTTCTGATATTCTATCCCAATCACGTTCTCTGGAGGAATCCTTAGGGAACACACACAAAATTTCCAGCAGCTAGGCAGTGTATCCCACAAGCAATGCCAGGTTTTTCCAAAAAGCCTGATGAGAAGTGAATCTATTCTGTCTTTGGGTGGTGCCTATTTCTATTTTGTTTCCCTGAACCCAGCACACTGGCACAGTACCCCAGAGATGAGGGTCATCCATGCAGGACTGGTGGTTGGCGACAGTGATGAGGGGAGTGCCAGGGCCTCGGTTCTCAATGAGCTCATACAGCACTTCCTTGTTGTGCACAGTAAGGTGGTTCATGTACTCTGGAAAAGAAGTAAGTCTCAAGCTCTAGCTACACCTGCCCGAGGCCTTCCAGTGCCAGAAGAGTCCCCACCACACCCCCAGTACCCAAACCAAAAGTCTAACCCTGGCCAGGCTAGAGGCCTGTGAACGGACTCTTCCTTGGCCTTTGACCACTCACTGGTCCAGAAGCAGCTGTACGTGCCCACCAGGCCCATGACGACGCTGCTGGCTAGGGTCCAGGTAAACCGGGGCACTGCGGGGAACGGCCACTTCACGTTGAGGGGCATCTCCTCCGGCTCCGGCTCCGGCCCCGCCCCCGGAGCCGGGAGCTCCTCCTGCCCCAGGCCAGCCGGTGTCCTCTACGGCTCAGGAGAAGGATCTCCTGACGGCTAGCAGAGGGCTAGACTGAGGTCATCTCGTGAGGAAGCTCAGAGCCTACCTAGCACTGCTCTCTGGACAGACAAGTGCCGCCGCTCCAGCCAAAAGCGGACCTGCGGTAGGGAGACGCACTAGGAAGCTGGCCTACGCGGCTTCAAAATCCGTAAATCAGCTGGAAAGCGAGCCCAGGGAGGCTCCTTGCCTGTTGTCGCAAAACACGCCAAGGTCGCTTGACGGCTTCAGGGGGCAGGTCTGCGCCAGCCCCGCCCTGCTCCCTTCCCGTCAGAGTTTTGGCTCAAGACCGCCAGAAGTAGCTGTCTCTTTGGTCCCTTAACTCTAGTGTCTATAGGTGACATTACCCACGCAAGTCCTAGGCTTGTGGAACTCTTACTTATTCTCTCTCCCACCACATGTGTATCCGGTTTATGTATGCTTCTGAAGGCGCACGCAGAGGCCAGAAAAGGGCATTGAGTGTCTGCGTCTGGAGTTCTGTGCTTTACTACATTTGAAACAAAGTGTCACACTGGGCCCTGGGTTCACATTTTCCGCCTAAGGAGAAGGCCAGAAAACCTCAGAGATTCTCTTTTATCTACTCCCTCCATTTGAAACACTATAGTCTGCTGTAGACCACACTGGCCTCAAAGTAACTATGTAACCTAGACTGGCCTTGAAGTCACAACAATCCTGCCTCTCTTTCACGAGTGCTGGTATTAATGTGTGCATCACAAGAGTTGGTTTGTTTTTTGAGACACAGAGGGTCTTACTGTGATCTCTGGCTCATCTGGAAGTTACTAACTATGTAGACCAGGCTGGCCCAAAACTCAAAGTGATGCACACCCACCTCTGCCTTCCAAGTGCTGAGATTAAAGGCATAGGCTATCATATCTTGTTTTTGTTTTTTTTTTGGTTTTTTTTTTTTTTGGTTTTTCCGAGACAGGGTTTCTCTGTGTAACAGCTCTGGCTGTCCTGGTCTCACTTTTGTAGACCAGGCTGGCCTCGAACTCACAGAGATCCGCCTGCCTCTGCCTCCCAAGTGCTGGAATTAAAGGCGTGCGCCACCACCGCCCGGCTTGTTTTTTTTTTTTTTTTTTTTTTTGGTTTCTCTATGTAGCCTTGGCTGTCCTGAAGTCCCTTTGTAGACCAGGCTGTCCTTGAATTTACATTGATTCGCCTGCCTTTATGTAATGAGCATGTAATTAGGCAGGCAGGAAAGGAAAGTAAACTCCATATTGAGAAAGTACATTTCAAATATTGTGAGACAAGTTGAGTGTCTGTGAGCATGAGGTGATTAACACCACCCAAGTGTCCACCCCCTCACGTCAGAGGTGTGATAGCCACATGTTGGTGTCCACCCAAGGGGAGATAACCAGACATGAGTGGCTATCAGAAAGGGGGTGAAGCATTACGTCGATCACTAGTATAGAAGGAGGGACTGAAGTCCACCTCGCCATCTCACTCCTGAGATCATGGCATGTTGAGAGAAGGCTCATCAACGTCCGAACCCAAACCTGAGAACGAGACTGCAAGGAGTTAAACTAACTTCGTGGTCAAGCACTCTGACTTCACCGGCAAGCACTCTCCATGGTCAATAGTAATCTAGCCTCTTGACCAACGATCCCCAGTTACATCAGGAATGTTCCTGTTATCGGAGCTTGGACTGGTTGACTGGTTGTATAGCTCCCGAGCATGAAGACTGAGTTACTGTAATGTAGGCTGCTCACCAATTGTTATTGAGATCCTTGTTAAGACTATGCAAGCTGTGTCATTATACATTGAAACTTAGGACTTAGATGGAATGTTATTTACTAATAGTTCTTATAGCGTTAGCCCTTAGTATAATCTATTGTGTGTTCTGATGAATATAGAATGATTTGGATTTATTTAATGTTAGGATTTTTAGCCTTAGTATTGTTGCATTGCATATTTGGAATTGTTGCCTTTTATATTGAGAAACCTTTAGATTTAAGTAATGTGTGAAGTGTGAGAGTGAAACTAGCACAATCCACTTGCCGCTTGCCTCTTGCCTAGTGATTAAGGGACCCCACGGTCTGAGCCTGAGCTGTCCCAAGTGCTGGGATTAAAGGTGTGCCACCACGCCCAGCAACTACAGACAGCTGTGAAATGTCCTGTGGGTGGTGAGATTTGAACCCGGGTCCTTTGGAAGAACAGCCAGTGCTCTTAACCGCTGAGCCATCTCTCCAGCCCCTCCTGGTCTTTTTTTTTTTTTAAACTCAATTTTATTGGTTGTCTTGTAGTATTTCCCTCAGTGAGCTGGGGGTGGGGATGGTTATCTCCACGATAGAACATTTGCCTAGCATTTGTGTAGTACCAAAACTAACAAACACATTTCTGCCATGGAACATTTTTCCTCTTTTTTTTTTTGTTTGTTTTTTGTTGTTGTTGTTGTTATCGTTGTTTTTCGTGACAGGGTTTCTCTGTGTTATAGCCCTGGGTGTTCTGGAACTCACTCTGTAGACCAGGCTGGCCTTGAATTTACAGAGATCTGCCTGTCTCTGCCTCCCGAGTGCTGGGATTAAAGATTTGCACTATCACACCCGTCTCATGGGATATTTTTCTAAGCTGCCATTCCATAGTCATCCAGTGGAGACTTGAACTGACTCAGTGGCCAGTCACGCTGCCTATCCTGTTGAGAAGATCCTTTGCTTTGGGTTTTCTGAGCAGTCACACAGGCAAACCTAATTTAGGAGTGCACAACTACATTGAGGTTCAGGGCCTG
This sequence comes from Lophiomys imhausi, assembly GCA_907164525.1. Lineage (NCBI taxonomy): Eukaryota > Metazoa > Chordata > Mammalia > Rodentia > Muridae > Lophiomys > Lophiomys imhausi. The sequence continues at coordinate 859,535 of CAJQZJ010037449.1, forward strand.
AGGACCTGGAGAGAAGACTGTCTGCTCAGCTCCTTGCTTCGGGGAAGTGACCAGAGAATGAGCAAGCAAACCTCCTCGTCGTGGTCCCTAAATCCAGGTAATGCTGCTCCTCAGCGGGGCTGGCACTAGCCACACTCAGATCCCCAAATTGCCATTAGCTCAGTAGAGGAAGCACCCATTATGGGCAGGGTGGACCGGCAGGAGGCTAGTTCCCAGGCACCACCTCCTGGGCGGAGGGACGGAGCCCAGCCTTGCTTGTTGGAGCAAAATTGTGGGGCCAGCCCCTTTGGGTGGGTCTTGAAGCCGTCTTCCTCTTCTCCCCCTCCCCTTCCCCTATCCCACGTCCTCCCGCTCCCAGGCTGGCGCTGCCATTCGGTGGGGTGTTTTAATCGATTCAAGGCTGAGAGACCGGCTTGGGGCCGAGTTGGTCTGCCGAGGTATGATGTATGAGAATCCTGCGGGCTAGGGAAAGGGAGGCGGTTGCTCTGTACCTGGGGAGGAGCTTCAGAGGGGAAAGGAATTTCGAGCCAGAACTAAGGTTGGCTTTGGAAGACTGGGATGGACGTTGAGCTGAGGCCAGGAACAGTCATTCTTTCTGGTTCCTCTTTCCTAGAGTTCTAGTGGTCTCAGTCTCCAAATGTAACTTGGCCAGTGCTCACATGTTTTCTAGAACAGGCATCAGTGCAAGGAGACCAAAATAAGTATGAGTGACAGGGCAGGTGGCAAGAGAGAAACAAATATCAAGGCCACCCAGGAAGATACTGTGACAGAAACACTGAACACTGAAGTAGGCAGAACCAGGAAGAACAAGACAAGAACAGAACAAGACAGACAGGAAGAAACTGACAGAGGAGGAAGGGACAGAGTAACTGAGAAAGGCAAGCAGACACATCATGCTTCATAATGTGACGTGGACAGGGACTACAGTAAAGGTCTGAGCTCAAAAGATATGGTAAGGCGGAGGTGAGCCTGAGACAAAGATAAGCCTGAGACAGATGCCCAGAGAGGGGCTCTAGGAGCACCCTGAAAAGCTGAGGCCAGCCTGCGACTACATAGTGAGTTTCAGGCCAGTCTCGGTTATAAACTGAGACCTATTAATGATACAAGCAAATGAAAAAAGGAAGAGAGAAATGGGCTGGTGTAATGGTTCAGCAGATAAAGAACATTTTCTGCCAAACATAATGTATGGTCTGAATTTGATTCCTGGAACCCACATGGTGCAAGGAAAAAACAAACTCAAAACAGACACATGCACACATGTGTATATATACAAACACACACAAATAAATGTAAAAGAAAAAGATTAACAAGAAAGAAATGTCTGAAGAGGTTCATCTTTTATCTTTTGATATGGATAGGATGAACTGGCCCTTCCTGAGTCCAGAACTATCTCTTCCCTAGGTAAGAATCAGTTATTGGGGATGGAGAGGTGGCTCAGCGGTTAAGAGTACTAGCTGTTGTTGTAGAGGTTGTGAGCTCACTTGCCAGCACTCACATGGTGGCTTGCAACCATGTATAATGAGATCTGATGCCCCCTTGTGGCCTGAAGTTGTCCATGAAGGTAAAGCACTTAAATATCCATTTAAACATAATCATTTGTTTATTCGAGACAGGGTTTCTCTGTGTAGCCCTGGCTCTCCTGGACGCACTCTGTAGACCAGGCTGACCTCGAACTCACAGACATCCCCCTGCCTCTGCCTCCCAAGTGCTGGGATTAAAGGCGTGCGCCACCCACCACCTAGCAGTAGACAACAGTTAAAAATAAGAGTTTGACCTCATTCCCATTGTTAGTAGAAATGTAAAATGGCACAACTATGTAAAAGTTTGATGACCTTAAAAATTAAAAATAGAACTATCATATGAATTACCTGTTCTCCTTCAGGAAATCGAGGTGCTTGCATTTTTTTTAAGGGGCTGGAGACATGGCTCAGTGATTAAGAGCACTAGCTGTTCAAAATAGCTGAGCTGGAGTGTGATTCAGTTGGTCCAGTGCTTGCCTGGTTATGAGGCTTACATAGTATAGCCTTACCTCCATAGCCAACATATACCCTGGGTTTCATCCCCAGCGCTGCCTAATCCAGGCTTGCTGGTATACACCTGTAATTCCAGTTCAGGTGACGTAGAGGCAGTAGGATCAGAAGTTCAAGGTCAGCTACAAAAACAAACAAACAAACCAAGCAAGCAAACAAAACACTACAGGGTTAGGGATAAGGCTCAATAGTAGACCATCTGCTTAGCATGTGTAAGGCTGCATTTTCAGTCCCCAGTACTACACATTAAAGCTGGGCATGGCGCACGCCTTTAATCCCACAACTGAGGAAGCACAGGCAGGGGGATCTCTGTGAGGTCAAGGCCAGCCTGGTCTACAAAGTGAGTCCAGGACAGCCAGGGCTACACAGAGAAACCCTGCCTTGGAAAACCAAAAATAAAAAAAAAAAAGAAAAGAAAAAAGAAAGAATCTCAGGACTATGGAGTAGCTTAGTTACAGAGTGCTTCTCTATTATACCTAGAAAGATAAAGACTGTGAGTTCAAGCCTCAGCATTGAAAAGACAGGAAGAGAGGGAAGGAAAGTAAGATTGAGATTGACTCTCCAGGTTTGGTACATATACCTATAATCCCAGTATTTGGATGGTGGAAGCAGCAATATCAAGGGTTCAAGGTCATCCTAAGATACATAGACAAGTTTGAAGCCAGTTCCTATCTCAAAAGTGTGTGTGTGGGGGGGGTGTAAAGTAAAACGCAGAAAAGAATGAGTCTTCCAGGCATGATGGTGTACTCATGTAGCTTCATCACTCAGGGAGCAGAGACAGAAGTATTGCTCCAAGTTTGGTAGCAGCCTGTGCTACAGAGCAAGATTGTGTTTCAAAAAAAAACACAGGCAGAAGGCCTGGAGGTGGTCAGTGAAGCATGCACATAAAAAATCAGGCATGGTGAAATGCTCCTATAATTTCAGCACTGGGAAGGTAGAGACAGGCAGATTCCTAGGGCTCAATAGCTGGGCAAACAACCTAGCCTAGTTTGGTGAATTCCAGATCAGTGAGAGTCTGACTCAAAAAGCACAGTGGATGACTCCTGAGGTTGACCCCTGACCTCCAAACGTGCACACACACAATGCATGTGCACTCACATGTACCCATGTATTCACCCTCACTGATGCTAGGATGAGGGGCAGGAAAGATGGCGCAGCTGTTAAGAGCACTGGCTGCTTTTCCAAAGGACCTGGGTTTCAAACCCAGCATCCACATGGCAGTTCAAAACTATCTGTAATGGCCAGGCATGGTGGCACACGCCTTTAATTCCAGCACTTGGGAGGCAGAGGCAGGTGGATCTCTGTGAGTTCTAGGCCAGCCTGGTCTACAGAGTGAGTTCCAGAACAGCCATAGATATACAGAGAAACCCTGTCTCAGAAAAAAAAGAAAAAGAAAATAGGATGGAAGACAAACACATAAATTTTGTTTTTAGGGCTGACACTGTGTGAACTCCTGGCCTCAGTCTTGGCAAAGAAGTTATACTTACTGACTACACAATTTCAACTGGGGAAAATGAAAAAGGTCTCAGATCTAGGCTGGTACTAGTTGTGTTTCTGGCTATTGAGTTCTTAAAAGAGTGAGATGGTTTTATGCCACACCACATGTATCTTATTAGGTTGTCAAGCCTTGTGTGCAGAAGTTGAAACACTTCCCAGAAAAAGATGCAAGAAATGTTCAGGGCCAGTAGCAGGAAGTACATCAATTAACTGAGATCATCTGCAGTGCCAATGCACTCTGGACAGCCTGGATTCCTCCTCATAGCTCCTGATGCCACACATAGCCATACGTGGCCTTGTGGCTCTCCTGCTCATCCTCCTGGCTGGTGGGGCTGAAGCCTTTCGTATCTGTGCCTTCAATGCCCAGAGACTGACACTGGCCAAGGTGACCACGGTGTCAGTGATGGATATCTTAGTTCAGGTAAGTTCATTGTTGCAGAAATGTGTCCCTAAGGAACTTGACCAAAAGCCCTCAGCCCTGCATGCCTAGGGACATGCACTAAAAAGGAAGGGACATCTGGAAATATGAGTGCACAGATGTGAAAAGTGCTTTTTTTTGTTTTTTTCAAGACAGGGTTTCTCTGTGTATACCTGGCTGTACTGGACTCACTCTGTAGACCAGACTAGCCTTGAACTCACAGAGATCTACCTGGCCCTGCCTCTGGAGTACTGGGATTAAAGGCATTTGCCACAACGCCCGGCGTGAAAGTGTCTTTTAACTATCATTTAATTACAAGCCTCCTCCTCTAAAGATGGGCAAAGTATGGCAGAATGATGCTTTGTTTCCTGGGTTCCTCCTAGTCCCACTGCTGTCTGTAGCTACTCTGGTGCCAGTTTTTACATATGACAGCTTTGAATTCTCTGTAGATCCTGGCTCGATGTGATATCATGGTGCTTCAGGAGGTGGTGGATTCTTCCCAGAATATTTTCCCCCTTCTGCTTCGAGAACTTAAAAGGTAAAGAAGGACCCTTTCAATATAATCTGGATTCCACCTAGAGCCTCAAAGGTCCTAACTCTGGGTTTGTTTCCTATCAGATTTGACAGTTCCAGGAGTTATAGCTTCCTAAGCAGCTCGTTGCTGGGGCGCAACACATACAAGGAGAAATATGTGTATATCTACCGGTAAGCATAGGGGCTGAATTCTATCCTCATAAAGACAATTCTAGCTGGGCCAGGTAGTCTGAAGACTCAGCTGTTCTATTCAAGAGGCTAAATCAGGTAGAATTGCTGGAGCCCATGACCAGTTGGGCAATAATGAAATTGGATCTCAAAAAAAAAAAAAAACCTCATAAAAATTCTAGGGAGAGTTAGAGAGATGGCTCAGTGCTTAAGAGCACTTGCTGCTCTTGCAGAGGATTAAAAAAAAAAAACTAGGGTTTTATTCCCAGCACCCATACTTCCAAAGGATCTGACACCCTCTTTTGGACTCTACAGACCCATGGTACACAGACATACATGTAGGCAAAACACTTATGCACATAAAATAAAATATAGCTGGGTGTGGTGGCACATGCCTTTAATCCCAGAACTCGGGAGGTAGAGGCAGGCAGATCTCTGTGAGTTCAAGGCCAGCCTGGTCTACAAAGTGGGTCCAGGACAGCCAGGGCTCTGTTACACAGAGAAGCCCTGTCTCAAAACAAAACTAAAAAAAAAAAAAAACAAAAACAAAAACAAAACTTTATGACAGCGTAACTGGTCGTTCTTGTAGGACTCCTAACTACTTTTGCGTGCTCATAGGACTCTTTTCCTCCTACTGAGTTGCCTCCTTGTCCAGCCTTGATATGAGGGCTCGTACCTAGTCTTATTGTAACTTGTTATGCCATGTTTGGTTGATATTCTTTAAAAAAAATTTTTTTTTGAAGGGAAAGGGAAGAGGAGGAGTGGATCTGGGGAAGAGGGGAGGTGGGAGAGACTGGGAGGAGTGGAGGGAGGAAAAATTGTGCTCAGGATGTAAGAGAGAATTTTTAAAAAAGATCTTAAAAAACAAGTTCCAGGGAGCTGAAGGCATAACTTAGTGGCAGGGTGCATGTTTATTCCCAATGATTAAAAAAAAAAAAAAAAAACTCTAAGCCAGGAGTTCTAACTCTCAGAGGCAGAGACAGGTGGATTTCTGAACAGAGACCAGGGTTCAAGGTCAGCATAGTCTACTACAGAGTTCCAGGACAAACTGGGATTAAAGGTAATGGTGCACACCTTTAATCCCAGCATTTGGGAAGCCCTGATCTCTGAGTTTAAGGTCATCTTAATTTACAGAGACTTCCAGGACACCTAGAGGTACACAAAGAAAGACCCTTCATGCTGGAGAGATGGCTCAGTGGTTAAGAGCACTAACTGCTCTTCCAAAGGACCTGGGTTCAAATCCCAGCAACCACATGGCAGTTCACAGCTGTCTGTAATGGCTGGGCTTGGTGGTGTACGCCTTTAATCCCAGCCCTCGGGAGGCAGAGGCAGGTGGATCTCTGTGAGTTCAAGGCCAGCCTGGTCTACAAAGTGAGTCCAGGACAGCCAGGACACACAGAGAAACCCTGTCTCAAAAAAAAAAAAAAAAAAAAGAAAAGAAAAGAAAAGAAAGAAAAAGAAACGAAACAGGAAGAAAAACTCTGTCTAGAAGATAGTTCTAGGACTGCCAGGGTTACATAATAGAGATCTTGTCTCAAAGAAAAAGAAAAACCAAAAGTTCTAGAAAGGATGTGCGCACATACAAGTGGCAGAGCAGGAAACCAGAAGTCCAGAAGTGTTCCTCCCTGAGCACTAGCTCTGCTCCCCCCCCCCCCACTTTCCCAGGTCTGACAAGACACGGGTCCTGAATTTCTACCAGTACAATGACACAGGTGACCTTTTTGCCCGAGAACCATTTGTGGCCCAGTTCACTCTACCTAGCAAAAGTAAGAAGGGAAGAACCATGGGCCTGGTACATGGAAATGGGAGAGGGGTGTGGTTAGTTCTCCTGTGGGTTGGCTCCTGGGGGAAGCAGAGGTGGGGTGAAGGACTGGTAGCTGTGCCAGCCTCAGTTTCAGTTTCCTGGGTCTTGCAGCCCTTCCAATTGTGGTGCTGGTCCCACTCCATACCACTCCAAAGGATGTAGAGAAGGAGCTGAATGCCCTATATGATGTGTTTCTGGATGTCTCCCAGCGCTGGCAGAATAAGGTAGGGGTGATAGCTTGCAAAGGAGAGGGGATGGTTAGACTGTCCTGTGGCAAGACCTAACTGCTTGTCTCATCTTTAGAATGTGATCCTGCTTGGAGACTTCAATGCTGACTGTGCATCACTGACTAAAAAACGTTTGAACAGCCTGCTACTCCGGACTGAGGCAGGCTTTCACTGGGTGATTCCCGATGGGGAGGACACTACAGTACGGGAGAGCACAAACTGTACCTATGATCGAATTGTGATGCATGGGCAGGTCGGCCAGGCACTGCTGAGGGCTGCAGCTCCCTTTGATTTCCCCAGGAGCTTTCAGCTGTCTGAGAAAGAGGTAGAGGAACTGGGCTGACACAATGGCTGAGGGCCAAAACAACAGTTAAGCCCCTCAGGCCTGTGTACTGACACTTCATCTTCCTGTCCCTTCCCAGGCTCTCAGCATCAGCGACCATTATCCTGTGGAGGTGGAACTGAGCCAGGAAGCTCAGGGTATCCTACCCCTGAGTTTTAGCACTCTGCTGCTGTCACTCCTGTCATCTCAGCTGGGCCACATGGCCATCTCCTGGAGCTGAAGGTTAACCACACCCTCCTTTTTAATTGTAGGGTTTCTCCTGCTCGCTGGGAGTGTACCTCAGCAGGTGTTCTTGCCTAACATATCCAGTGCCATGGGTCTGTTTCCTATTGTGTGTAAACAGGATTTGTTTGTTCCTGTTTGCCACACCACCTGAGGTACTCAGAGGCAGAAACAAGAATTTCCAGTAGGAATGGGCTCAGGAACTCAAAACTATATGACAATGGAAAGCCAGACCTTAAGGGTATTGTGTCCCAGATACTTCATAAAATATACTCGGGAAACATGAACTTATTCAAAACCTTATACTACTAGCTTACAAAATACTCTGGTAGATGAATTATTCACAGCACTGCCACTGTTGCCCCAGGTTTGCTTCAAAATACTGCTTCTCAAATAGTATTATTTGGGCTAGCCTTATTTCCATTGCACCATGATACTCTCGCTCTGTACTACTACATGGCTCTGCCAGGTCTAAATTATTCCAATAAAATCACCAATTTTAACCCTTCCTATGTATGCTTACTTTAAGTTAAACTAAAAGCTCATCTTTAAGAATCAGATACAAATACATAAGCAGACAGGATGTGAAATTTATTAGTGAACATGATTCAGGAGAATGCCACAGTAGAGAAACCCTCAGGAGTGCAGGGCTCGCCACTTGTCCAGGGGACCACGATTGGGGATGTATTTCACACCACAGCCATCAGGAATGAGACGCTTCTCAGCAACCATGTCTTCAAACTCATCTGCATTAAACTTGGTGAAGCCCCACTTCTTTGAGATGTGAATCTTCTGGCGGCCAGGGAACTTGAACTTGGCTCTCCGCAGAGCCTCAATCACGTGCTCCTTATTCTGCAGCTTGGTGCGGATGGACATGATGACCTGGCCAATGTGAACCCTGGCCACTGTGCCCTGGGGCTTCCCAAAGGCACCACGCATACCTGTCTGGAGCCTAGATTGGGGACAGCAGTGAGATCAGAGACTTGAATAACTGCCAGAAAATTGTCTCCAAGGTCCCTTGGCACAACCCATATAGGCAACAGGCTGCATACACTACACCAAGGAGGCTGCTGTTAGCAACCATTGCACATCAAGTCCCCATGGGGCGAGGGACTTGGTCAGCTTAGTTAGCTGCAAAAAGAAAAAAAAAGATCCCCTAAGTACTGCTGTGCTGTCCTTTAATCACTTGGGAGATGGAGGCAGGCAGACCTGACCTGAGTTCAGAGCCGGCCCGGCCCGGTCTACAGAAAAACCCCCAAATCATTTAGGAGGCATTACTAGCCCTTCAACAGCTACCCAACTATGTATTGACTGGCAGATGACTGCCATGATCAGAAGAGTATCCACAGAATACTTTTCCCCTTTACTTGGAACCCAAAGTTCCGATTTTTAAACCATGTGTTTTGCCTGTATTATGCTTATGCACCACTAGTGTGGCTGCTGCTCTCAAACGCCAACATTGAATCCCCTTGATTTGGAATTAAAGATGGTTAAGAGCCACCATGTGGGTGTTGAGAACTGGTTCCTTTGTAAGAGCAAATGGCTCTTCTTAACCAGAGCCATCTCTCCAGTCCCTGTCTTGACTAGTGAAACACCAAACCCAAAACTAGACAGCCAATTATAGGAAAGGACGCAAACTGAGAGCTCACCTGTCAGCCCCAGCACAGGACAACATCTTGTTGATTCTGATGACATGGAAAGGGTGAAGCCTCACTCGAATATGAAAGCCATCCTTGCCACAACTCTTTACCATGTATTTGTTGGCACAAATACGGGCAGCCTCCAGTGCTGAGTAGGAGAAAAAAACAGCAGTGAAACAGGATGGCATAGAGGCAGGATTAGGGAGGAAGATCACATTAGTGGGATAAAATAAAACTCTCAACCATGTTAAGAGTACACAGGAAGAAATGTCAATTAACAAAAGGAGGGTCTCACCTTCAGAAGAGAGTTGTTCATATTCATCTGACACCATGTGGCCACAAAGTGGGAATTCATCAACTTTTGCCTTCTTCCGCCCTAAGTCAAAGATGCGGATCTTAGCATCTGAAAAATATGTGGTATAAGTGGAGTGGGAACTAGACAAATCCACTGCCTGTACCAGTCTGCAAGACTTGTCACTACTTACCAGGGACACCCCGGCAGAAGCGAGACTTTGGGTACGGCTTATTCTTACAATAACGGTAACTGCAGAAAGGAAACTCAGGTGTGATAAGGATGGCAATTACACAGTACAAATGGGAGACCAACTCTGAATTCAGTCTCCATTAAAGGAAACAAAAACCGGGCACCAGACTCACCCCCTAATCAGGGGGTGAGTTATCACAATTTTCCTGAAGACTTAAGAGCATGTGATATAAGACCCATCTCAGCCACGTGGAGAATATGGCGCCCTCTGCAGGACACGTGACTACGCAGCGTCTACTACCGCCGGGTTAGCCCTTGGTGTCCAGTTGAAACCACAAAGCCCGGAAATAACAAGGATGGATATAGAAGTCATCAAGAAGGCACGGGAGTCTTTGTGACAGGTTGATTTGCTAGACAGAAAGTTGAATATATATGCACATGCTTCTAAGTCTACAGAAGCGCTTTAACTAGTCCTGGGTGAACCCACTCACAGCCTCGACAAGACAAAGCTCCCAGTATTAAAAACAACCTGGGTCAGTTTATAGTTTGGCGTCGCTGAGTGACAAGATAGTCCACCACCACCCCTAAAGAAATAGGTCTTTTGAAAGAAATACAATTATTCCTCCGTTTTTACAGGAGAAATTGCATGGGTTTAGCACTCACCACCGGGCAGGGCGGCGGCCCATGATTGACAATAGGATCGTTCGTCGGTGGCTGTAATGAAACAGTCAAAGTAAAAATACAGACAGAGAATGTGTTAAAGTCCCAAAGAAGAATGATGAAACCACCGAAGAAGACCAAAGAACTGAACTCACTCACAGCGCCACAGAAAAAGAGACGCTCCCACGCGTGCGCATGACTTATATAGGCGGCCTATCTTCCAGTATAGTGACCATAGAGTATCAGCCAAGGGGTGGTGTCGACGCTCTACCAGACTCCAGGATCATAGATACAGCGGCGCTCTGCGCATGTGTACCAGGCGTGACCAAAACATGCGCAGAGAGCATCGGTGGCTGGATACCGGAATGGGAGCTGCGTGCTGGCGAATGGGGTTTCGACACATAGGCAAGAAAATCAGCTTCCGCTTGGCCATATTGGGTGGGGAGCCATTGACCGACTTTGCCATAAGGAATGACCGACAATATTCTAAGTCTTAAAAAGAGGAGTTTTTCCCAGTGGAACTGGTCGATCACGCGGGAGTTTCCTAGCTTACAGTGTGCTCCAGAGTACTGGTTCAGGCCTTCCTTAAGGCTACAGGAAATGGGGCGATAGCGCCATGCTGAGGAACTCGGAGTTCCTTTGTCAGCAGGTTGGTTGGAATGGGAGACCCACCCACAAGGCTCGTACACACATCGAACAGCCCACAAAGAGCACCGTGATAGGCTCTTGATTGCTCTCAAACAGGCCAACTGAAAGCTTCCGTAGGCGATCATGATCATGGTCTTTACTCGCTAGTTGGGCCCGCTCCACTCTAACTCTCGGGAAAAGATAACATGTTCTTAGGGAGATCGAAGATGGGCAAAGATGATGGTGACACCACTACCTCCAGCTAGCCAAAGAGGAGGGTCACACTGCCTTGTGCCACTAGGGGTGTTGAAGTTCCTTTGCTCCAGGTTCCAAAAGAAAAACAAGATGTAACACACCCCTTCTTTTCACTATGCAGAGTTCAAAATGTACATCTGGATGTGTCTAGGAGGATTGGCAGCTAACCACTGACAACTCTCCCATATAAGGTTACAATCCAGGGAGATACCAGAAAGGGAATATTGTTCTGACCCAGGAACATGTGTCTGGGCGTCAGTTACTGAAACTCTGAATTCGTGGTTCTAGTGTCATTTAGGAAACATGATAGGGACAGTACTGTATAGAAGGTTACATTGGTTTCTAGAAGTTTAGGGACCAGGAGTCTTCCCTCCCTACAATTCCTACAGTGCAGCTCCCTGGGTACACAGACCCGCCCAGTTTGTTTCAGCACGCTTAGGAGTCCCAACCCTACCTAGCCCCAGAGCTACTAGGTTACTTCTGCCACATTATCGGTGACAGTCACCAGTTTGTGTAAGCTTCTGTACAGTAGTTTATCCCCACATGTTGCCCTCTATCCCCTGAAGACAGCTGTGTCCTGCCAGCCCTTGTCCTGATTGGTACTTGTGCAGTTGTGGAGGTAGCTGGCTGGTTCTTTTTTTTTTTTTTTTTTTTTTTGAGACAGGGTTTCTCTGTGTAACAGCCCTGGCTGTCCTGGACTCACCTTGTAGACAGGCTGGCCTTGAACTCACAGAGATCCACCTGCCTCTGCCTCCCAAGTGCTGGGATTAAAAGGTGTGAGCTGCCACGCCTGGCCAAGATTTTATTTGTTATGTATACCATGTTCTGTCTGCATGTACGCCTGCAGGCCAGTAGAGGAAACCAGATTCCATTATAGATGGTTGTGAGTTGCTGGGAATTGAACTCAGGACCTCTGGAAGAGCAGCCAGTGCTCTTAACCTCTGAGCCATCTCTCCAGATCCATTTTTTGTTTGTTTGGTTTTTTAGAAACAAGGTTTCTCTGTGTAGCCCTGGCTGTCCTGGACTCTGTAGACCAGACCAGGCTGGCCTCTCCCTCCCAAGTGCTAGGATTAAAGGTGTGTGCCACCACGCCCGGCTGCAGCCAGTGCTCTTAACCACTGAGACATCTCTCTACCCCGGCTGGCTGGTTCTTTAACTGGAGAGAGATAAATGAGAATTTATCTAGCTTTTTTTTTTTTTTGAGACAGGGTCTCAGTATGTGTGGCCTTGTCTGCCCTGATGATGCTGACATCGAACTCACAGACAGCTACCAGCTTTTGCCTCCATAGTGCTGAAATTAAAGGATGTG
>CAJQZJ010037450.1:2938-53124 GCA_907164525.1 Lophiomys imhausi
AAAAAAAAAAAAGAAAGAAAGAAAGAAAAAGAACTTTTAAGCTTTCATCAAGTTTGTGTAATCTCTGTGGCCACCTGCAGTCTAACATTCTAATCTGAAATTAAGGCCATTTTCCCTTCATGCCAGTAAGGCAATTATACCTTTGGTAAATTATAGTTTGAAAGTTTTATACTGTATTTTTATTATATTTTTAAACTTATTAACTCTTTTCTTAAAAAAGTATTATTTACTTCTAGAACATAGTTTCCTCTCTCCTCCCCTCCTGGCCCCTCCCTTCCTCTCTCCTTCCCTCCCTCCTTCCCTCCCTCCCTCCCTCCTTGTTCCTCTACTTGGTACTCTCCTTCTCCTCAGATGAGGTGGGCCCTCACATATGATACTCCCTCAGATCTTGCATCATGTGAGGGCCAAGAGCTTCCACTTGTACTGGAGCTTGATAAGGCACACCATCTAGGGTGTGGTGTTCCACTAACCTGCAGCAGATTCCATGACTCATTGGTGGATAGAATTTTTCCTAGGATAGATATGCTAGGTTCCTATCTATTTGGGTGTGTGGGTTGTAGGATAGTTATCCTCTGATGTATGGTTAATATCCATTTATAAGGGAATACATACCATGTTTATCTTTCTGGGACTGCATCAGCTCACTTAAGATGAGCTTTTCTAGTTCCATCCATTTGGTTTTGAATTGCATGATTTCCTCATTTCTGATAGCTGTGTAGTATTCCATTGTGTAAATGTACCACAGTTTTTTTTATCCATTCTTCAGTTGAAGGACATCTGGGTTGTTTCCAGTTTCTGGCTATTACAAATAAAGCTGCTATGAACATTGTTGAGGCAATGTCCTTGTGGTTTTGTTTCGAATCTTTTGGCTATATGCCCAAGAGGGGTATGGCTGGGTTTTGAGGTAGGTTTATTCCCAATTTTCTAAGTTATCTCCAGATTGATTTCCAAAGTGGTTGCACAAGTTTGCAGTCCCACCAGCAATGGGGGAGTGTTCCCCTTTCTCCACATCCTTGCCAGCATGTGCTCTCATTTGAGATTTTGATCTTAGCCATTCTGACAGGTGTGAGATGGAATCTCAGAGTTGTTTTAAGTTGCATTTCCCTGATGACCAAAGATGTTGAACATTTCCTCAAATGCCTCTCAGCCTTTAGAGATTCCTCTTCTGTGAATTCTCGGTTTAGCTCTGTACCCCATTTATTGATGGGGTTATTTGATTTTTTGGTGTTTAATTTCTTCAGTTCTTTATATATTTTGGATATTAGCCCTCTGTCAGATGTTGGGTTGGTGAAGATCCTTTCCCAGTCTGTAGGCTGCCGTTTTGTTCAAAGGACAGTGTCCTTTGCCTTACAGAAGCTTTTCAATTTTATAAGGTCCCATTTATTGATTGTTTGTTTTAGTGCCTGAGCTATTGGTGTTCTATTCAGGAAGTTGCTACCAGTGACAATGAGTTCAAGGCTTTTCCCCACTTTCTCTTCTATTAATGTTAGTGTGTCTGGATTTATGTTGAGGTCCTTGATCCACTTAGACTTAAGTTTTGTACAGGGTGATAAGTATGGATCTATTTGCATTCTTCTACATGTTGACATCCAGTTAGACCCACACCATTTATTGAAGATGCTTTCCTTTTTCCATTGTATGTTTTTGGCTTCTTTATCAAAAATTAAGTGACCATAGGTGTGTAGGTTTATTTCTGGGTCTTCAATTCAATTCCATTGGTCAACTGGTCTATTTCTATACTAGTACCATGCTGTTTTTATTACTATTGCCCTGTAGTACAGCTTGAAATCCGGGATGGTGATATCTCCAGATGTTCTGTTATTGTACATTATTGATTTTGCTATTCTGGGTCTTTTGTTATTCCATATGAAGTTGAGAATTGTTTTTCCCAGATCTGTAAAAAATTGAGTTGGTATTTGGATAGGAATCGCATTGAATCTGTATATTGCTTTTGGTAAGATTGTCATTTTTATTATGTTGATCCTACCTATCCATGAACAAGGGAGATCTTTCCATCTTCTGATATTTTCTTCAATTTCTTTCTTCAGGGACTTGAAGATCTTATCATACAGGTCTTTCACTTGCTTGGTTAGAGTTACTCCAGGTATTTTATATTATTTGTGGCTATTGTGAAGGGTGTTGATTCTCTTATTTCTTTCTCAGCCCATTTATCTTTTGTGTAAAGAAGGGCTACTGATTTTTTTGAATTGATTTTGTATCCGGCCACCTTGCTGAAGGAGTTTATCAGCTGTAGAAGATCTCTGGTGGAATTTTTGGGGTCACTGATGTATACTATCATATCATCTGCAAATAGGGATACTTTGACTTCTTCCTTTCCAATTTGTATCCCCTTGATCTCTTTCAGTTGTCTCATTGCTCTAGCTAAATCTTCAAGTACTATGTTGAAGAGATATGAAGAGAGTGGGCAGCCTTGCCTTGTCCCTGATTTTAGAGAAAATGTTTTAAGTTTCTCTCCATTTAGTTTGATGTTGGCTATTGGCTTGTTGTAAATTGCCTTAATTATGTTTAAATATGGTCCTTGTATGCCTGATCTCTCTAAGACTTTTATCATGAAAGGGTGATGTATTTTGTCAAAAGCTTTTTCAGCATCCAATGAGATGATCATGTGGTTCTTTTCTTTCAGCTTGTTTATGTGGTGGATTACATTGATGGATTTTCTAATGTTGAACCACCCCTGCATCCCTGGGATGAAGCCTACTTGATCATGGTGTATGATACTTTTGATGTGATCTTGGATCCGGTTTGCAAGCATTTTATTAAGTATCTTTGCATCCATGTTCATAAGGGAAATTGGTCTGAAATTTTCTTTCTCTGTCGGGTCTTTGTGAGGTTTAGGTATCAGGGTAACTGTGGCCTCATAGAATGTGTTTGGCAGTATTCCTTCTGTTTCTATGTTGTGGAAGAGTTTGAAGAATATTGGTGTTAGCTCTTCTTTGAATGTCTGGTAGAATTCTGTGCTGAAACCATCTGGGCCTGGGCTTTTTTTGGTTGGAAGACTTCTAATGACTTCTTCTATTTCCTTAAGGGTTATAGGACTGTTTAATTTTTTACCTGTTCTTGATTTAACCTTGGTAGGTGGAATCTATCAAGAATATCATCCATTTCATTTAGATTTTCCAATTTTTTGGAGTACAAATTTTTGAAGTAAGACCTAACGATTCTTTGGATTTCCTCAATGTCTGTTGTTATTTCCCCCTTTTCATTTCTGATTTTGTTGATTTGGGTATTTTCCCTCTGCCTTTTAGTTAGTTTAGCTAAGGGCTGGTCTATTTTGTTGATTTTCTCAAAGAACCAACTCTTGGTTTTGTCAATTCTTTGTATTGTTCTTTTTGTTTCTAAGTTGTTGATTTCAGCCCTGAGTTTGATAATTTCCTCTCGTCTGTTCCTCTTGGGAGTGTTTGCTTCTTTTTGTTCTAGCTCTTTCAAGTGTTCTTTTAGGTTGCTAGTATAGGAACTCTACAGTTTCTTTTTGAAGGCACTTAGTGCTATAAACTTTCCTCTTAGCACTGCTTTCAATGTGTCCCATAAGTTTGGGTATGTTGTGCCTTCATTTTCATTGAGTTCTAAGAAGACTTTAATTTCTTTTTTTATTTCTTCCCTGACCCAGAGATCATTGAGGAGAGAGTTGTTCAGTTTCCATGTTTTTGCAGGCACTCTGTTGTTTTTGTTATTGTTGAAGCATAGCTTTATTCCATGATGGTCTGATAAGTTACAAGGAGTGATTTCAATTTTCCTGTATCTGTTGAGGCTTGCTTTGTGACCAACTATATGGTTGATTTTGGAGAAGGTTCCGTGAGGTGCCGAGAAGAAAGTGTATTCTTTTGTTTTGGGGTGAAATGTTCTGTAGATATCAATTAGGTCCATTTGATTCATGACATCTGTGAGGTTCATCATTTCTCTGTTTGGTTTCTGCATCGTTGATCTGTCCAGTGGTGAGAGTGGTGTGTTGAAGTCTCCCACTATTAATGTGTGAGGTTCAATGTGGGATTTGAGCTTCAGTAGTGTTTCTTTAATGAATGTGGGTGGTCTTACATTTGGGGCATAGATGTTTAGTATTGAAATTTCATCTTGGTGGATTTTTCCTTTGATGAGTATATAGTGTCCTTCCCCATCTCTTTTGATTAATGTTGGTTGAAAGTCCAATTTGTTGCATACTAGAATTGCTACTCCAGCTTTTTTCTTGGGTCCATTTGCTTGGTATATCTTTTTCCAGCCCTTTACTTGGAGTTAATGTCTATCTTTTTTGCTGAGGTGTGTTTCTTGTAAGCAGCAGAATGTGGGATTCTGTTTTCACATCCATTCTACTAGCCTGTGCCTTTTTATTGGGGAATTGAGTCCATTGATGTTGAGAGATATTAATGACCAGTGATTGTTACTTCCTGCCATCTTGATGTTGGTGGAAATAGTGTGTGAGTGAGCTTCTCTTCTTTTGGTTTTGCTGCAGGAATGCTATTTGCTTCCTGTGCTTTCTTATGTGTAGTTAACCTCTTTGGGTTGAAGTTTTCCTTCCAACATCTTCTGTAGAGCTGGATTTGTGTATAGATACTGTTTGAATTTAGCTTTGTCATGGAATATCTTGTTTTCTCCATCTATGTTGATTGACAATTTTGCAGGGAATAGTAGTCTGGCCTGGCATTTGTGCTTTTTTAGGGTCTGCAAGACATCTGTCCAGGCCCTTCTGACTTTTAGAGTCTCTGAAGAAAAGTCAGGTGTGATTCTGATAGGTTTGCCATTGTATGTTATTTGACCTTTTTCCGTAGCAGCTTTTAAAATTCTTTCTTTGTTCTGTACATTTAGTGTTTTGATTATTATGTGGCGGGAAGATTTTCTTTTCTGGTCTAATCTATTTGGAGTTCTGTAAGCTTCTTGTACAGTTATAGGCATCTCTTTTTTTAGATTTGGGAAATTCTCTGCAATGATTTTGTTGAAGATATTTTCTAGTCCATGGAGGTGGGACTCTTCTCTTTCTTCTATTCCTATTATTCTGAGATTTTGTCTTTTCATTGTGTCCTTGATTTCCTGAAGGTTTTGTGTCAGGACTTTTTTAGATTTGACATTTTCTTTGACAGATGTATCAATTTCTTCAATTTTATCCTCTGAGCCTGAAATTCTTTCTTCCATCTCTTGTATTCTGTTGGTGATGCTAGTGTCTGTAGTTACAATTCTTTTCTTAAGGTTTTCCAGTTCTATGGATGTCTCATATTGGATTTTCTTCATTGCTTCAACTTCCCTTTTCAGGTCTTCCATTCCTTTAAGCACTTTATTCATTTCCATCACCTCCTTTGCAGTACTTTGTTGTTGCTCTCTGAGGTATTTTATTTCCTCCCTTAGGCCTTCTATTATTAATATAAGCATAGGATTAAGGTCATTTTCCTTTGCTTCAATTGTGTTCAGCTGTCCAGAGTTGTCTGTAGCATTATTGCTAGGATCTGGAGACATCCTATTGTTTTGGGCTTTTTTTACCATGTTCTTGTGCTGACCTTTTGTCATCAGATGGACCCAGGTGTTATCTGTTTGTTTCTTTTGTTACCTGACCTTGGTGCTCAGGAAAACTCCCTGCCCTGGGGGTTGGCTGATCCTGAGATCCTGGTGTTTACCTCCAGATGGCAGGCAGGTTCCTGTAATAGACTGACTGGCTCTCGGAGAGGAGGGTGGCTGCTGCTCTCCTCAACTGCTTGTGACCCAATTGTACCAATATAGAGGGGATTGGAGTGGGGAGAGGGCTAGCCTCTGAGGACCTGGGAGCTGACAGGTCTCCTCAGAAAGGCATGTAGAGCTGTGGTTGGGTCTGTGTTCTCCTCTCACTGACCCAGTCTTTCTGGCTCCGCAGCTAGGCTGATAGTGCAGGCAGGGAGCTCCACCCACAACAGATGCTGGCCTCAGTGTGCCTGTTGCTGACTGCCTCAGATGCTTGGGTGCTAGGGTGAGTGACCCACCCGCCCCAGTATTTGTGGAGAACACATGGTCGTGGGCTCTGTTTGCAGGCAGTCTTGGCTCCTAATTGCTTTGCTGTGACTGGGTTAGGTCTCTGCCTCTCCGCTACAGTGCACACTGTGCCACCATGTTGGAAACTCCGGCAAAAATAATCTCACTTACCTTTGCTCTTGTGGTGCGGCTGTTTTCCCCTCTTGGGTGTACAGGTCCGAGTGCAGGCTGGATAACAGGCAGACAGGTTGGGCCGCTGGTCTGTGGCTGGAGCCATGGGCTGGATCTCTAGCCAGAGCTCCTCTCCAGACCGGTGACGGAGCTGGCTGATCTCAGGGTGATGTTCCTGGGAACTGCATGGGCTGTTTTACCTGGTGACTGGTCTCAATGTTCGCTGTGGGAATTCAGACACTGGCTGTGTTTCACTGTCGGCTAGGGGACCTCACATTCACTCCACAGTGACTAATCTCATTCACCTACTACTCAGATGCACTGCTCTATGGTCGGTGCCATCTTGGATCCTGTTGTAGATTCTTTAACACACTTAGCAGTCCTTTTTCTGGATCTCTCAGATATAGATTTGTCAGGGTAAGTTGGTTATTGCAGTCTAACTTTAAATAAGGCTTAAGGCTTTCTTCTCTCTGGGAGACCCCAGCCCCTTCACATCAGCAACTCTGCCACTCTACCTCAGAGTCCTTAAAGCCAGCCACAGTTTCCTTTAGTCCACTGTTCGGACAGATAAAACCCCTCTAGGCAAAAGCTGAGCCACAGGGTTTAGTCCTTGGCCTTTTGGTGTCTTGCTCAGGCTTTCTTTGCTAATCAGCTTCTTTCTGCCTCAGAGATCTGGCCATCAAATGATGGCCAGCACTTTTTTTCAGCAGGACTCTCGGAGCTCTTTAGCATCAGGGGCCTCTTCTTTTTTTTTTTTTTTTTAATGGGGCTCCATGCACTGTCCTTAAATAGGAGGAACTCTGTTTCAGCTTAATTTGGGCTCTGCCCACTTAGCAGCTGAAAACAATTGTCAGGCCAGATACTTTGTTTCTTTAATCCATTAAGTCTTTCCTGTTTTCCTGACTTCAACCTTCTTTTTTCAGTCCATTAAGTCTCCTGTTTGTTTCTTATTTTCACCTGACTTCATCCTTGTTTTTCTACAAGCTGATAAGCTAATTGCTCACAGCCAAGTTGATCTTCATGCCCCGAATTAAGAGACTGTATCAGATACCCCTAGATATTTTCTAAATCTAATTTAATTATTCTAACTCCCTACACTATATGATGAATCACTACAGGGAATGAAGAATCACTACAACCTGCCTCCTCACCAAAACAAGATCTTAGGCCTAGAGTCCTGGGATCAGTTTCTGGGACAAGTTTCTTTAACCAGATCCCTGTCACCCTGGTCCTGTTCACAACCCCAGCTTAGTCCCAACACAGGGGCCAATAAGTCAGTAATTGTCAATCATTTCATGTGAAGATGTCCACACTCCCTTTGAGATTCTGTGGCTCTCAAAGGTCAATATGCCCATGTGGATTGTATCAACTCATATTCAGTGTGTTAGGAACTGAAGGTTTTGATACATTTGCTTCATTGAAGGTGACATCAAGTAACTGGAACCTGAGGTCAAAAGTAGGACTCGGGGACTGAGGGCCATTTGGTCCTTATGATGGCTGTTCTTGGTTGTCAAATCGACTGCATCAGAAATCAGAGAGAAACCCAAGGGGACTGGGGACACTTCTTTTTTTAAATGTTTATTAATTCAAGTTACATATCCATCACAGTCACCTCTCTCCAGTCCTCCCGGTCCTATTCTCCCCCCCCCCACCTATCCTACTCCTCCAGAGTGGGGTGCCCCTACATATCAGCCCCCCTCAGTTCAACAGTCATATGAGGGCTAAGAGCTTCCTCTTGCACTGGAGGCCCTATATGGTAACTAACTCCATTAGCACAAAGTGTAACAACAGATAACAAGGTCTATGTTCCTGTTTCCTTTGGTACGTTGGTTGTAGTATAGTTATCCTGTATTATATTGCTAAAATGCAATTGTAAGTGAATACATGCCATGTGCATCCTTCTGAGTCTGGGTTAGCTCACTCAGGATGAGCTTCTCTAGTTCCACCCATTTGGCCGCAAATTGCATGATTTTGTTTTTTCTGATGGCTGAGTAGTATTCCATTGTATAAATGCAACACAGTTTTTTTTTAATCCATTGTTCAGTTGAGAGACATCTGGGTTGTTTCCAGTTTCTAGTTATTACAAATAAAGCTGCTATGAACATAGATAAGGATATGTCCTTGTGGTTTGGTGAGGAATCATTTGGATATATACCCAGAAGTGGTATGGCTGGGTCTTGGGGTAGAGCTATTCCAAGTTTTCTAAGATATTGCCAGGCTGATTTCCATAGTGGTTGTACAAGTTTGCACTTCTACCAGCAATGGAGGAGAGTTCCACTTTCTCCAGAGCCTCTCCAGCATGTGCTGTCATTTGAGTTTTTGATCTTAGCCATTCTGACAGGTATGAGATGGAATCTCAGAGTCGTCTTGAGTTGCATTTCTCTGGTAATTATGGATGTCAAGCATTTCTTCAAGGGTCTCTTGGCCATTAGAAATTCCTCACTGTGAATTCTTAGTTTAGCTCTGTTCTCCATTTTTTGATAGGATTATTTGATTTCTTGGTGTTTAATTTCTTGAGTTCTTTATAAATTATGGATATTAGCCCACTATTGGATGTGGGGTTGGTAAAGATCTTTTCCCAGTCTGTAGGTTGCTGTTTTGTTTGAATGACAGTTTCCTTTGCTTCCAGAAGCTTGCCAGTTTCATGAGGTCCCATTTATTGATTGTTGGTCTTAGAGCCTGAGCTATTGGTGTTCTGTTCAGGAAATTGTCACCAGTGCCCATGAGTTTGAGGCTTTCCCCCACTTTCTCTTCTGTTAGATTTAGTGTGTTGGGATTTATATTAAGGTCTTTGATCCACTTGGACTTAAGTTTTGTGCAAGGTGATAAATGTGGGCCTATTTGCATTCTTTTACATGTCAACATCCGGTTAGACCAGCACCATTTGTTGAAGATGCTGTCCTTTTTCCATTGTATGGTTTTGGCTTCTTTGTCAAAAATTAAGTGACTATAGGTGTGTGGGTTCATTTATGGGTCTTCAATTGAATTCCATTGATCCACTGGTCTGATTCTATACCAGTACCATGCTTTTTTTTATTACTTTTTCTCTGTAGTACAGCCGGTAATCAGGGATGGTGATACCTCCAGATTTTTGTTGTTGTTGTTGTTGTAGTACAGGATTGATTTAGCTATTCTGGGTTTCTTGTTATTCCACGTGAAGTTGAGACTTGTTCTTTCAAGGTCTGTGAAGAATTGTGTTGGTATTTTGATAGGAATTGCATTGAATCTGTACATTGCTTTTGGTAGGATGGCCATTTTTATTATGTTGATCCTACCTATCCATGAGCATGGGAGATCTTTCCATCTTCTGATGTCCTCCTCAATTTCTTTCTTCAAGACTTGAAGTTCTTGTCTTACAGGTCTTTCACTTGCTTGGTTAGAGTTACTCCCAGGTCTTTTATATGATTTGTGGCAATTGTGAAGGGTGTTGATTCCCTAACTTCTTTCTCAGTACATTTATCTTTTGTATAAAGAAGGGCTTCTGATTTTTTTGAGTTACTTTTGTATCCAGCCACCTTGCTGAAGGTGTTTTATCAGTTGTATTAGTTCTCTGGTGGAATTTTTGGGGTCACTTATGGATCCTATCATATCATCTGCAAAAAGGGATAATTTGACTTCTTCCTTCCCAATTTGTATCCCCTTGATCTCCTTTAGTTGTCTTATTACTCTAGCAAGAACTTTAAGTACTATGTTGAAGAGATAAGGCGAAAGTGAACATCCTTGCCTTGTCCCTGATTTTAGAGGAAATGCTTCAAGTTTCTCTCCATTTATTTTGATGTTGGCTATTGTCTTGCTGTATATTGCCTTTATTATTTCTAGGTATGGTTCTTGTATGCCCATTCTCTCCAGGACTTTTTAGCATGAAGGGGTGTTGGATTTTGTCAAATGCTTTTTCAGCACCTAGGAAGATGATCATATCATATGGCTTTTTTTCTTTCAGCTCGTTTATATGATGGATTATGTTGATGGATTTTCATATGTTGAACCACCCCTGCATTCCTGGGATGAAGCCTACTTGATCATGGTGTATGATACTTTTGATGTGTTCTTGGATTCAGTTTGGAAGTATTTTATTAAGTATTTTTGCATCTATGTTCATGAGGGAAATTGGTCTGAAATTCTCTTTCTTTGTTGGGTCTTTGTGTGGTTTAGGAATCGGGGTGACTGTTGTCTCATAGAATGAGTTTGGCAGTGTTCCTTCTGATTCTATTTTGTGGAAGAGTTTGAAGAGTCTTGTTATTAGCTCTTCTTTGAAGGTCTGATAGAATTCTGTGCTGAAACCATCTGGCCCTGGGCTTTTTTTTTTTTTTTTTTTTTGGTTAGGAGACTTTTAATAATTGTTTGTATTTCCTTAGGGGTCATAGGACAATTTAATCTGTTAACCTGATCTTGATCTAACATTGGTAGGTGGAATCTATCAATGAAATTGTCCATTTCACTTAGGTTTTCAAATTTTTTAGAGTACAAGTTTTTTGAAGTAAGACCTAAAGAGTCTCTGGATTTCCTCTATGTCTGATATTATTTCTCCCTTTTCATTTCTGATTTTGTTGATTTTGGCATTTTCCCTCTGCCTTTTAGTTAGTTTGGCTAAGGGTTTGTCTATTTTGTTGATTTTTCTCAAAGTACCAACTCTTGGTTTTGGTGATTCTTTGTATTGTTCGTTTTGTTTCTAGGTTGTTGATTTCAGCCCTAAGGTTGATGATTTCCTGGCTTCTGCTCCTCTTGGGAGTGTTTGCTTCTTTTTTTTCCCAGTTCATCTACTTTGGCTGTTAATTCGCTAATATGAGCTGTCACAATTTTCTTTTTGAAGACACTTAGTGCTATGAACTTTCCTTGTAGCACAGCTTTCACTTTGTCCCATAGGTTTGGGTATGTTGTGCCTTTGTTTTCATTGGATTTTAGGAAATCTTTGTTTTCCTTCTTTATTTGTTCTCTGATGCAGTGTCATTGAGTAGAGAGTGGTTCAGTTTCCATGAATGTGTAGATTTTTTTTGTTATTTATGTTGTTGTTGACGTCCAGCTTTAATCCATGGTGGTCTGATAAGATACAAGAGGTTCTTTCAATTTTCTTGTTTCTGTTGAGGGTTGCTTTGTGTCCAAGTATATGGTCAATTTTGGAGAAGGTTCCATACAGTGCTGAAAAGAAGGTATATCCTTTTGTGTTTGGGTGAAACGTTCTGTAGATATCTGTTAGGTCCATTTGGTTCATGACCTCTGTCAGTCTCATTATTTCTCTGGTTTCTGTCTCAATGACCTGTCCATTATTGTGAGTGGGGTGTTGAAGTCTCCCACTTTTAATGTGTGGGGATCAATGGAGGTTTAAGCTTTAGAAGAGTTTCTTTTACAAATGTGAGTGCCCATGTATTTGGGGCATAGATATTCAGTATTGAGATGTCATCTTGATGAATTTTTTCTTTAACGAGTATGTAGAACCCTTCCCTATCTTTTTTGATTAATTTCAGTTAAAAGTCTATTTTATTTGATATTAGGATGGCTACTCCAGCTTGCTTCCTGGGGCCGTTTGCTTGGAAAACCTTTTCCCAGACCTTTACTCTGAAGTAGAGGCTGGCTATCTTTGTTAGTGAGATGTGTTTCTTTTATGCAGCAAAAAATGGGTCTTGTTTATGGATCCATTCTGTAAGCCTGTGTTTTTTTATATAGGAAGTTGAGTCCATTGATGTTAGGGATATTAATGACCAAAGGTTGTTATTTCCTGTTATTTTGGTGTAGGCGGTGGTTGTGTGTTTCTTTCAGTTTAGCTGCAGGAGAGTTTTTTGCTTCCTTTGTTTTCTTGGGTGTGGTTATCTTCTCCGGGTTGGAATTTTCCTTTTAGGATCTTCTGTAGAGCTGGATTTGTAGATAGATTCTGTTTAAATTTGGTTTTGTCATGGAATATCTTGTTTTCTTGTTGTTTATAGAAAGTTTTACTGGGTATAATAGTCTGGCTGGGCACCCATGGTCTCTTATGGCTTGTAGGACATCCACCTAGGCCCTTCTGGCTTTTAAAGTTTCTGAGAAGTCAAGTGTAATTTTGAAGGGTCAGACATTATATGTTACTTGACCTTTTTCTTTTACAGCATTTAATATTCTTTCTTTGTTCTGTACATTTGGAGTTTCAATTATTATGTGTCAAGAGGAATTTCTTCTCTGGTCTAATCCATATGGTGTTCTGTATGCCTCTTGGAATTCTATCTGAATCTCTTTCTTTAGGTTTGGGAAGTTTTCTTCTATGATTTTGTTGAAGATGTTTCCTGGACCTTGGAGTCGGGATTCTTCTCTTTCCTTTATGCCTATAATTCTTAGGTTCCGTCTTTTCATTGAGTCCTTGATTTTCTTGGATGTTATGGGTGAGAACTTTTTTAGATTTCCCATTTTCTTTGGTGGTGTACTGATTTCTTCCATCGAGTCATCCATGCCTAAAATTCTATCTTCCATCTCTTGATTCCTATTTGTGATACTCATGTCTGTAGCTCCTGTTCTCTTCCCTTGGTTTTCCACCTCCAGGATCATCTCTCCTTGTGTTTTCTTTATTGGTTCCACTTCCAATTTCAAGTCTTGAACAATTTTATATGTTTTATACATTTCCTGCCCCAATTTGGTTGCCTTTGTCTGCAAATCTTTCAAATCTTTCATAGACTTGTCTCCCACTCTTGTTTGACTGATTTAACTTGGAGGTCTCTAATGGAATTCTCCATTGCTTTCATCTGTAAAACCATGGAGTCTTTAAATTCTTTCAGGGATTTATTTTCTTCTTGTAAGGTCTCTATCATTTCCCAAAGCATAGATTTGTCATCATTTCCATGTGTTTCAGCTGTGGTGGGATGGTCAGGGCTTGCTGTACTACCATAGCTGAATTTTGTTGGAGTCATATTTCCCTGACTTTTGTCAGTTGTATTCTTTCGCTGGCCTTTAGCGATCTGGTTGTTCTTAGCTGTTTGTTCCTGGTGCTTTCTGGACTTGGGCCAAGGAGGTTTAAGGGGAGTTTGATTAATATAAATTAAATTTAGTAAATATCTAGGGGTTTCTGATACACTCTCTTAATCTGGGGCATGAAGATCAACTTGGCTGTGGGCAATTTGCTTATCAGGATATAGACTAAAAACAAGGTTGAAACCAGGTGAAACAAGGAGAGACTCTATGAACTGAAAACAAGTTTTATGGCCTGGCATTGTTTTCAGCTGCTAAGTGGATGAACCCCACTTTAGGCTGAAGCCAGGTAAAACAAGGAGAGACCCTATTTAAGGACAAGTGGATGGGGTCCAAGGGGCCCTATGCTAGACAGCGCCCATGCTAGAGAGTTCTCATGCTAGAAATGATGATTAGTTTGTATCATCTGATGAGAAAGTTCTTGTGGACTGTAGGAGTTAGATAAATTAGATTTAGGAAATATATAGGAGTTTCTGATACTGTCTCTTAATTCGGGGCCTGAAGAGCATTATCAGCATGAAGTCAGCAAAAACAGGAAAGACTCAATAGACTGAAAAACAAGTTTGAAGTCAGGAAAAACAGGAAAGACTCAAGACTTGAAGAAACAAAGTATCTGGCCTGACATTGTTTTCAGCTGCTAAGTGGGCGGAGCCCAAATTAAGCTGAAACAGAGTTCCTCCTATCTGAGGACAGTGCGTGGAGCCCAGAAGAGAAGAGGCCCCTGATGCTAGAGAGCTCCAAGAGTCCTGCTGAAAAAAGGGCTGGCCATTGATGGCCAGCTTTCTCCCTGAAGCAGAAAGAAGCCGGTGAGCAAAGAAAGCCTGAGCAAGACACCAAAAGGCCAAGGACTGGACCCTGTGGCTCAGCTTTTGCCTGGAGGGGTTTGATCTGTCCGATCAGTGGCCTAGGGGAAACTGTGCCTGGCTTTAAGGACTGAGGCAGAGCAGCTGAGTTCCTGATTCAAAAGAAGTAAGTTGGCCTGCAGACGGCTGGGGTCTCCCACAGAGAAGAAAGCATGAAGCCTTATTTAAGGTGAGACTGCAATAACCAACGACCCTGATGAACCTGCATCTGAGAGATCCAGAAAAAGGACTGCTAAGTGTGTTAAAGAATCTACAACAAAGACTGTGTTCCTGACGACTGAGGACCTGCCCCAGAGACTGTATCATTCTAAAAGGTTATGAAAGTAGTTGTTATAATTATCAATAGGTTTAGTGGATAGGTTAAAGGGGTTGTAGGAATTTATAGGATTAATAGTTAAGAAATTGTTGGTGTTTGTTATAAGTGAATTTAGTAATAAATAAATAAGTGTTAAATAATAATTTAAAAGTTTGGTTACAGTCGACTGACAGCCAGGTCTCCGAGGCAGAAAGAAGCTGGTGAGCAGAGAAAGCCTCAGAAAAACAGCAAAAGGCCAAGGACTAAACCCTGTGGCTCAGCTTTTGCTTGTAGAGGTTTGACCTGTCCAAACAGTGGCCTGAACAGACCACTTTGAAGCTGTGGCCAGATTCAAGGACTGAGGCAGAAAGACAGAGTTGTTGATACAAACTGAATAAGTTGGCTTTCACACAGCTGAGGTCTCCCAGAGAGAAGGAAGCCTCAAACCTTATTTAATGTGAAGCCACCATACCCAATTTACCCTAAAGGACCTTTGTCTGAGATATTCCTGAAGATACACTGTTAACTAAGTGCTTTAAAGGATCTATCCCAGAGACTGTGTTCCTGATGACTGAGGACCTTCCCAGAGACTGTATCCTTCTAAAAGGTTATGAAAATAGTTGCTAGTTATCAACAGGTTTAGTGGTTAGGTAACAGGGGTTACAGTCATTCTTAGGGCTAGTAGTTAAGTATTTATATTTTTTTATAAGTGTTTATAGTTATTAATAAATGCATATTAGATAATTAAAAAGGTTCAGCTACATAGAGGCTGTCTTGGTGATCTGTTGCTCTCCACAGAGTGGATGGGGCCTTATGTTGGGGGCTGGTTTTCAGTGTGCCTCCCAGAGCTCACCCCTTCCTGTTGTGTCCCAAATGGGAACTCAGGTCAGAGGTTGGGGTGGTATGTGTTATTCATGCCTGCAGGTTCCAGATGAGATCCAGCTGGTCTTCTTAGAGATGTCAGTGGGGGTTGGCAGGCCACAGACTGTAGACTAGAGCTGCAGTTCCCCGGCAGCTTTTGCATCAGGACCATAGTCATGGTCCTCCTAAGCTTCTCTCAGGGGGTTCTCAGGTACAAGGTGTGCCTTATAGCCAGAAGCACTGTGATCTGTTACAGCCCATGTCACCCAGGCAGTGAGCAATGGGCTGGGGTTGTTTCACTACTCCAGGGTCAGAACTCTCTGTGTTGTAGCCCAGGTGTTCAACTGAGGGGCAAGGCAGGTGCCAGCAGGGAGTTCTGATGTGTAATCAGGTGAGTCTCATAGCCAGCCTGTGCCTCTCAGACTGAAGCTCTGTGAACTGGTATAGCCCAGTTTCTCCAGCTGCACACAATGGTCCAGAACTGCTTCACTGCTCTGGACTGAGACATAGATGCTGTACGTTGCATGCACACCAGAGAGCCCAGCCAGGGGGTGGAGTGGAGGGCTGGGAGTTCCTATATGTAGTCTGTATCCTATCCACAGTACAGGCTCCCTGAGCTTGGGCTCAGGGAGGCTCAGCGCCTGCCAGCTCAATCGATCACCCAGTCACCAGTCAGCCAGATGCCACTGTGCTGCAAATCCCAGGGAGAACTGCCCTCAATCTTACTATTGGTCTTCTCCTGTGTGTCAGAATGCCTGCATGGATGCTGTGGACTCAGGAAACTGAGGAGGGTCTCTGCTGGCTCTTCCACTGTGGGGCTGGAGTGCAGTGTTGCCCAGCAGGAAGCCCTGGGAACACTTCTTGAGGGTTTCTTTCCTTAATTGAATCTTGAAGTGGGAAGACCCACTTATTTATTTAACTCTTTTTAAACATTCTTTGTCATTCTCACATCATGCACTGCAATCCCACTCATTTCCCTGTCCCTTTGAGCCTCTGCTGTGCCCTTATAACCTTCCTCTCAAAAATGTTTTGGTGTGGAAGCTGCAGTGTGTCACAGTGTGTGCTGGTATAAAGAGAGTCAGCCACTCTTAGGGATGAGCCCCTTATCAGTTTTCTAGTGTAGTGTGACCAGCCCTGACACCTCATACACACAAACAACAAAAATGGACTCAGCTGCTGCATTTATGCATTTGTGTAGACACATAGACACACACTCACACTCACACACTCACACACACAGGTAACAATTGTAATGAAAGACAAAGAAGCCATTAACTTGAGGAGGGTTAACTGGGAAGGACTAGAGAGAGGGGGGACGCTGACATGATTCTATTTTGAATATATCTAAAAAAAATACAACGGGAGGGTGAGCTGTTCTAAAAACAAAAGAAAACAGCTATTCTTGTGATTGGAAGGTAAGAGTTTAACAGTCACTGTGTGGAGAGTTAAAAAGGTGTCAGGTGGGGTTAGAGAGCTGGCTCAGCTGGTTAAGAGCACCAGCTGCTCTTCCACAGAACTGTGGTTCAATCCCCAGCACCTACATGGCGGCTCATGACCTTCTGGGAATCTCTGGACTAAGCATTCATTCATACACTAATGAGAGTACAAGAGAGGCAACAGCCACCAGGATAGATGGAAACCAGGATAGCTCCTGAAAGGCCTGTGTGTCTGGTCCGGTTTGCTTTCTCATTTGATACTCTAAAGCCACTAGGTGGGGCTAGCAAGCAATGGAGACTTTACAGAAACATGTGTGACAGTCAGCAGGTTGTTAGGGGCCAGGACCCATTCACTGTCTCAGCTATTTCTCCAGGTCACTCTGTTCCAGGTAGAAAGTGAAGCTATGCTTAGAAATGAGTAATAATTTCTGTTGTTGTAAGTAAACCACTAAATAAATCAATGTATCAGTATCTAATTATTGGTCTTTTTTACCTTACTCTTCCTCAGGAGCAGGCTGTAACTCCAGTTCCAGGGTATCTGTTGGCACCTCGTGACCTCCAAGGGCACTGCATTCACATGGTGCACAGACACATATGAGGACAAAATAACCACCCCCACAAAATTTAAAAGGTGTCAGGCACTTACTGAGGGATCTGAGTTATCCCGAGGGCTCACAAAGACCAATATTTAGTTCATCTTATGAACTGTAGAATGAGTTGTGGTACAGACTTGAGAATATAGTTTTAAAATGGGGGCAGGGGTTTGGGATGTAGCTCAGTTCGGCATTCAGAAAACCCTGGATTTGATCCACAGAGAGCACAGATCAGCTGTGTTATCAGTGTCTGTAATCCTAGCACTCAGGAGGCCAGATTGGGCTACATTGAAACCTTGTCTCATTTAAACAAAACAAAGCCACTGGAGCTGAGGAGATAACTCACTTGCTAATCTTCCAGATCTGTCAAGAGAACCAGCAACATTCCCAAAGGATGCCTTGCCATCTTAGATCCTAGTGTACAGATGTGCAACCTATCTTGAATAATGTATGAATAGAAAAATGTACTTTGGGAGATTAATAGTGAAATTTGAGCTAATTTATCCTGACACTGAAATCCAAGTTCCGAAAAATGGTTGGTGTCAGAGAAATTAGTTACTTTTCTTGTTGGTACAACACAATGTGTGACAGGAAGAACCTAAGATAAAAGGTTTATTGTGGCTCACATTTAGAAGAAACAGCCTGTCATGGCAGAGGAGCCAAGACGATAAGCAGCTCCATGTGATAGGCTGCAGGATGGGAGGCTGCTTGCTCCAATTTCAGCAGATGAAGACACTGGACACCAGGAATGAGTGCTCACCAGGCATTTCTTTCCTCTTTATTCAGTCTGTGGCCACAGCCTATGGTAGGGTGCTGCCTTCCTTTAGTTAACCCTCTCTGCAAGTGCCCTTGAATACATGCACCAAGGCCTGTCTCTTAGGTGACTCTGAATCCACTCAAATGGCAATGAAGATTAACCATCACAGTTAGCCTTTGAGAAACAAGAGGAGCTGAAGTTTCTGCCTTGCTAATGAAGGGACAGCAAGGGCCTCAAGGTAGTTCTGCCATGGTAGGGTAGAACCAATCCATGTTCACAGTGGGCCACTCCAGAGTGAAACCTCCAGAAGGCACCTGAGAAAGCTGCTGTGTGCTGCAGATACCGGGAGCTGCAGCCTGTTCTGCTGCTGTGGGAGCAGATGCTGGAAAAACAAGGCACACAATGCAGGAACCTGGCCAGAAACAGACACAGAAAGGCCAGATTTTTCCTTCTTGGTCCTCTACTCCCCTCTATTGGCAAAGCCTCAGAGTCAGCTGGCAAAGAACATCACTAAGGGCCCAGGACCATTTATGTAGCTGAAATGCAGTAAATAATTTCTCACACAGTGGGAACAATACCTGTGAAAGTGGATGGAGAAAAGTCCACAAGGCCTCAATGCTACCCAAAGAACTACAGGCACCTAAGGAAATCTGGGAGTGGGAGGAATAGCCTTCCTTAGAGAAGAGTCCACCGACAAGTGGTCAGCCTTGAAAACATACAAGTATTGTTATACAGACTTAGCAGGCTATATTTAGGCTCTGTGTGTGTGTGCCTGCGTGGCGTGCGTGTGTGTATGTGCGCGCACAATAACAGTTAATAAAAAAGAAACCATGATTTTGGAAGAGGACAAGGAGGGGTTCATGGGAGAACGTGCGGGGGAGAAAAGGAAAGGGAGAAGTGTAATTAAAAACTCAAAAAAAAAAACCTAAAAACTTCAAGAAGCAACTAGAGTATAAAGAGGACTATTTCAGTTGTAGGTCTCCATCCATCACTGGGAGGATCTCAAGGTAGGAACTTCAAATGTCTACTGCAATTGAGAAGAGAGAGTCCAGCCAGGGAAGCAAGCCGGCTAACTGCAGATCTTCACCTCTCCCTCAGCTCCTCCAGATCCAATTCTCCAGTCTCATCCCCAGGTCTGCTGTGGCCTCTCTGCCCCCTTCTCCAGTGGATCACAGAGATCTTCCTGTCTGCATTTGTCTCTTCCCCACTGATTGCTTTATCCAGTCCCGAGTTCCAACAGGCGGTTCCTGGGAGCCTACAGGCCACCCTGGCCAGGGAGGCAGGTAATAGACTCTAACTCCGCCTCCCCCTCGCTCCTCCAAATCCAACCCACCATTTTCATCTCCTCCCCTCCTCACCTTCTGCTGTGGCCTCTCCTTGCTCTCTGCACCCATGACCAGGGGACTAAGCAGACTCTGATAGAACACCCTGCTTTCCTCCCTCCTGTGTACTCCCTCAACTCTCATTCTTCTAGCCTCCTCCCAGAATTTCCTACCAGGCAACACATAGCAGCCCCATTCTCCTAAGAAATAGAAGTGTTAACAGAAAACAAGGAACAAAATACCCAACATAGACAAGACCAAATATCAGCACCTAGAATACAATCTTTCCAAACCCAGATGCCTGGACGTCAGCAAAAAAACACAGTCAATAACAATCAGGTTAATGGGACTCCAACAGGAGCTGAGTATTGCAACATAGCTGAAGCACGAGAAAAAGACCTTAAATAGCCTTTCTTCACATGATAAAAGTCTTTAGAGAGGAAATTAATAAAAAAATACCTTAAAGAAATATAGGAAACACAAACAGTAAAAGGAAATGAATAAAACAGTTCAAGACCTGAATGTGGAAACAGAATCAATAAGAAACCCCAAGCTGAGGGAAAACTGGAAATGAAAAATTCAGGCACTCTAATAGGAATCTCAGAGGCAAGTCTCACCAACAGAAGAGGAAGAACATAACGGATTTTCAGTGTAATTGTAAGAGAAAAGGATATCTCAGTAAAGAAGACATTAAAAACATCATGGCACAAAACATTCAGGAAATCTGGGACACTATGAAAAGATTAAACCTAAGAATAATAGAAATAAAGGAAGGATAGGAAAGAAAGGTCAATGGGGGGGGGCACACAGCTCTTGGGAGGCAGAGGCAGGCTGATCTTGAGTTCCATCCCAGCCTGGTCTACAGAGTGAGTTCCAGGACAGCCAGGGCTCTACAGATAAACCCTGTCTCAAAACAAAACAAAACAACCAAAACAAGCCACAAATTAAAGGCACAGAAAATATTTCCAACAATAGAAAAAAATTTCCTAACGTAAAAAAGGCAATGCCTATAATAAAGGTACAAAAATCATACAGAACACTAAACTTACTGGATCAGAAATGAAAGTCCCCTCATCACATAACAATCAAAACACTAAACATACAGAACAAAGAAAAAATATTAAAAGCTGAATGGGAAAAAGACCAAGTAAGACATAAAGGCAGGCCTTTTTAGAATTATACTTGGTTTCTCAATGGAGATTCTAAAAGCCAGAAGGATCTGGACAGATGTTCTACAAACTTGAAGACACCACAGATGCTCGTGTAGACTCAGAAAAACTATCATTCACAGTACATGGAGAAGGAAAAATATTCTGCGATTAAACCAAACTTAAGCAATATCTATCTTCAAATCCATCCCTAAAGAAAACACTAGACTGAAAACTTGAATGGAAAGAGGTTAATTACATCCAAGAAAACACAAGATATAATCCCAAACCAACAAATCAAAGCACACACATCACCACAACCATCCCAACCAAACCCACCACAAACCACCACCACCAAAATAACAAGAATAAAATAAGTGAAGGCATACTTTTAAACTATTTATTTATTGTTACGTTTATACCTCTACCTCCTTTCCAACTCACCTGCCCAAGGTTCAGGAGAAAAAAAGGTCAGTAGAGACAGAGAATGTAGACCTTTTTAGACATAGGTTCTTGGGGCGATTCATCAGGATTCTAGTAGTCTATCCAAACAGCATACACAGGACCAGGTACCAGCAGCAACACGAACCAGCAGCAGTTCAGGGGAGGTCTAGAAGGGACAGCAGCAGCGGCGTTGGCAGTGGCTCTGGTGTGGTGACAGCAGCTTCTGTACCCCTGTTTGGGACCATAGTCTTTTTAGCCCCACCTGGGCCTCCATCTTCAGCAGCAAAGGCATCACTAAGTCTCGAAGTGTTGTCTGGAGTATTTGGAATTGAAGCAGCAAGGAGAAGCCATGAAGAGCAAAGGCCCTTCTGTGTTTCTGGGGTTTCTATCTATAAACCCCTCAAAATCCATACAAGGATGTTTTTTAATGGCCAACACCCTGTCCCCTCTCATGAGGTATTTTTCTGTTGACCAAGATAACACTCTCCAAGGATTCCATCCATGAAAGGATATTTTCCAGCAAAAACCATGTTCCCCTCACATGACAGCTTCTGGCTGGCAAAACGCTCTACCATCAGGATGTTTTTCATGTCCCTCTCATGAGCCTATTCTTCAGTGATGGACAGAGCACCCCCCATCCCACACTTGGGACCAAAACAAAAAACACATTCATTCAACACAACCCTGTTTTTATAGAAATCAAAACTGCCATCACAAAAAAAACACTGTTCAGTAATATCTCTCAACATCAATGACATCAATTCCCCAATAAAAAGACACAAACCAACAAAATGGATACAAAAGCAGGATCCATCCTTCTGCTGCATCTAAGAAACACACCTTGACATCAAGGATAGACATCATGATGAAAGGGATGGAAAAAAGATATTCCAGGCAAAAGAAGAAAGCTATATAACCATTTTAAAAATCTGACAAACTAGACTGTTGGGGTGGTCTG
The DNA here is from genome assembly GCA_907164525.1 of Lophiomys imhausi. Classification (NCBI taxonomy): domain Eukaryota; kingdom Metazoa; phylum Chordata; class Mammalia; order Rodentia; family Muridae; genus Lophiomys; species Lophiomys imhausi. Next base: position 24,660 of record CAJQZJ010037450.1, read on the forward strand.
AAAGCTGCTTGCATTTTGTTGCTGATTACTGGTCCCAGGATCTGGTTGCTGCTCAGACAAAGACATTGTCATATATATTCTGTCTTTGTTATCTAAGCCTTGCTCTACCTAATTTAAAGTTGATTGGTTGAATAAAATGCTGGAACCTGTTTCGGGTGGAAGAGAGGTAGGTGGGGCAAAAGTTGGCAGGCTTTTGGAGGAGCAGAGAGAATCACGGGGAGAAGAAGCAGGGAGGAAAGAAAGAGAAGACATGCCATAGGTTAGAGAGGAAAACATCATTCGGCATGGCCGAGAACTTCAGCATAGCATGGAGAATAACAGCCCAAAGGGACGTATGTACATATTGGGGTTTTATTTGGGGAATTGCATTAAAAACTAGCTTAGCTGGACTAAGATTGCACAATCCAGGCTAAGACTTGTTAAAATCTATCAGGTGTCTATGTGGTTACTTATAATGGTGAGTTAGGGATTAACACCACCAACCAATTATAATATAAATACTGGTAATAATTTAATTACTTATTTTCAACACTAGACTTTAAAACAAAACTACTCAAAAGAGTTAGGGAAGGGTACTCCATACTCATCAGTGAAAACTCCACCAAGAGTACATTGAAATTCTTAACATGTATGCACCAAATACAAGCGCACTCAAGTTCATAAAACAAACAAACAAACAAACAACCCCCCCACACTACTACAGCTTAAACCACATTCTGACCCTCACACACTGATAGTGGAAGACTTCAATATTTGACTCTCACCAATAGACCAGACAAAAATTAAACAGAGAAATGCTGGAGCTAGCTGATATTATAAACCAAATGGACCGAACATATTTATAAAACATTTCACCCAAACACAAAAGGTATATCTTCTCCTCAGCACCTCATGGAACTTTCTCTAAAACTGACCACATACTCAGATACAAAGCAAGTCTCAATGGATTCAGGAAACTTGGAATAGCACCTGCATCCCATCTGACCACCACAATTAAAGCTGGCTATTACAGAAAGCTTAAGAATGGAAACTGCACAACTTTTACTGAATGAAAAAAGGGTCAAGACACAAATTAAAAAGGAAATGAAAGACTTCCTAGTATTGAATGAAAATGAATTACAACATACCCAAACTTCTGTGATACAATGAAGGTGGTTCTAGAGGCAATTCCGTAAAACTAAATGTCTACATTAAAAAAAATCAGAGAGATCTCATATTAGTAACTTAACAGCACACCTGAAAGCTCTAGAATAAAAAGAAGAAATCACACCCAAAAGGAGTAGACAGCAAGGAAGAACCAAACTCAAGGCTGAAATCAATAAAATACAAACAAACAAAAAAACTCACAAAGAATCAATAGAACAGAGTTGGTTGTTTGAGAAAATCAGTAAGATTGGCAAACGGCAAAGTTATACAAATTAACTAAAAAGCAGAGAGAGAAGATCCAAATTAACAAAATTAGAAATAAAAATGTAGATATAACAACAGACACCCAGGGAATCCAGAGACTATGGACATTCTTTAAAAATCTGTACTCTATTAAGTTGGAAAATCTAAATATAAAAAAGGATAATTTTCTCTCTACATATCACATACCAAAGTTATATCAATATCTGATGGGGTGGTGTTAAGCATTCTAAATGTTGATTGGTCCTGTTTGCTGTCTGTTACTTACTTTGACTCTGATAGGTTAAATAAATGCTGAGGCCTGGAGATTGGGCAAAGACAGAGGTAGGCAGAACTAAGGTGGGGGAGGGGAGTTGAGAGAGACAGAGAGCATCTTGGGAAGAAGAAGGCTGGAGAAAAGCCAGGAGCAGACAAGGAGGACCCACTATGGGGTAGATTAAAGAAGATCCTTCCACATGGCCTGGAACATTGGCTTAACATGGAGAATAATAGTCCAAAGGGGCGTATGTATATATAGGGTTATATTTGGGTAATATAAATATGAGCTAGCTTAAATGGGCTAGGATTGCACAACCCAGGCCTAGGCTTGTTAAAATCCACCCCATGTCTGTGTGTATTCATTTATAATGGCAGGTTAAAGATTAACACCGCCAACCAATTAAATATAATATAAATACTGGTTAAACCATTTAATTAGCTATTTTTTCCCTACAAATATCAGATAAGCAATTTAAGCAGACGTATAACCCCTTGTGAAATAGAAGCAATCATTAAAAGTCTTCCAACCAAGCCAGGCATGGTGACACACGCCTTTAATCCCAGCACTCGGGAGGCAGAGGCAGGCGGATCTCTGTGCTGTTACACAGAGAAACCCTGTCTCGAATCCCCCTCCCCCGTGCCAAAAAAAGTCTTCCAACCAAAGATAAATAAATTTTAAAAAATAAAATAAATAAACAAAGAAAACCAAAAACCAGGGCCAGATGGTTTTAGGGCAGAACAATACCAGACTTTCAAAGATGAGTTAATGTCAGTTCTCTTCAAATTATTCCACAAAGTAGAAACAGAAGGAATATTGCACAATTTGTTTCAAGAGGCCACAGCTACCCTGATAGACAACATAAAGACCCAAAAAAGAAAGAGAATTACAAATCAATTTCCCTTATGAATATAGGTGCAAAAAATCTCAAACAACAAAACAAAATGTGCAAACTGAATCCAAGAATACACCAGAAAGGTCACCTACCGTGGTCAAGTAGGTTTCATCATAGAGATGTAGAGATGGTTCAACATACCATATGTAAGATGATAAATGTAATCCATCATGTAAACAGACCAAAAGACAGAAACCACATGATCATCTCACTAGATGCAAAACAAGGACTCTGACAAGCCTGTCAGTTTTGGTGCACGCCTTTAATCCTAGCACTAGGGAGACAGAGGCAGGCTGATCTCTGTGAGTTTAAGGCCAGCCTGATGTACAGAACTAGTTCCAGGACAGTCAGAGCTACATAGAGAAACCCTGTCTTGAAAAACTAAATAGCAAACAAACAAAAAAACAAGAAAAGAAAAGCCCTTTGACAAAATCCAATAGTCCTTCATGATAAAAAGTCCTGGAGAGATTAGGGACATATTTCCACTTAATAAAGGCAGTTAATTTACATCAAGCCCACAGCCAACATCAAATTAAATGGAGAGAAACTCAAAGCAATTCCACTAAAATCAGGAACTAAACAAAATTGTCCACTCTCTCCATATCTATTCAATATAGTACTAGAGCAATACAACTGAAGAATATCAAGTGCATGCAAATTGGAAAGGATGACGTCAAAGTATTGTTATTTGCAGATTATATGACAGTGTACATAAGTGACCCCAAAAAATTCCACCAAGAAACTCCCTACACCTGCAGCGAACTGGCTGGATAGAAGATTAACTAAACTGTTTTTATCATTTTTATGTTTTAATATTTTTAAAATCATTTTATATCTAAGGGATATATATATATTCCTTAGAAGCCTGTCTATTTTCTTTATTATTATTATTACTATTATTATTTATTCTAGTTACATCCCGATCACAGCCTCCTCCCTTTCCCCCACTTTCTTCCCCCTCTCCCTCCTCTCCTTCTCCGCAGATGAAAGGAGTCCCCCCCACTCCGCCCATATCACCCATCTCGGTTCATCAAGTCACATGAGGGCTAAGATCTTCCTCTTCCACTGAGGCCCTACAAGGCAGCCCAGCTAGGGTAACATGTTCCACAAAGAGGCAACAGGGTCCATGTCAGATACAGCCCTGCACCACTTGCTAAGGGATCTGCACAGAATCACCAACCTAGACCCCTGGAGGTTTACAGAGACCAAAACACCAACCAAAAGAAAAAAAAAAGCATATATAGACTGGAACTAGGTCCCCTACACACGTATAGCTGATAGGCAATTTGGCCTGTTTGTTTTCTAATGAAAGACAGAAAGTGAGTTGATCCAGATGAGAGAGAGGAACTGGGAGGTGGAGATACCCTTATCAGGATGTATTATGTGAGGAAAAAAAATCTATTTCAATGAAAGGAGAAACAGAGAGAGACGAATGCATGCTCACACTTGTGTGAGCTCAGCTCGACTTCTCTGCTAATACAGTTAAGGACCCACCACCCACCACTCCAATCCAACACAGATAATCCCTGGTTGAAACTCTCTTCCCAATCGATCCTGGGTTGTGCCAAGTTGACAACTAAAGCCATCTTGAAGTGGTTCTGTGGTAGACAGCTGCTGACCCTAATTCCTGAAGAAACAGCCCTCGACAGAGCTAACCAAAACTGTCTGTACCAAGATTTTTTTTTTTTTTCAGTCAGAAGCCTACAAGAAACATTTCACGTTGGCCAGAGGGTGAGCACTTCCCCTGGTGGAGAATCTCTCGTGACGGTTGGCTGTGATTGGTCCAAAAAAGAATTAATGGCAAGTGGCATAGGAAGCAAGAAAGCGACTAGCCAAACAAAAGTCTGCGGTTGGTCCAAGTTCTCCTTCCTCGGGGCTATGTCAGCAGGCTGCCTGGGCTGTGTCAGTGAGTGAGCAGAAGACATTATCATGTAATCTCTTCTCTGCTTTTAAACCATCAAGTCCAGTGAAGATTTCTCTTTCTTTGCTCATGGAATCCACAGAGAGGATAGCCCTTTGAAATCAACAAGGGGCTTGGCACTTGGGTTAGCCCATGACACACCGCTCTGAGGTGTCACAGTGGGGACACCCGTGTGCTGCAGCCTGACAGCTAGAGGTCGTGCAGGCGCCAAGGACAAGCATGTGGGCCTGGTCCAGGCTTGCATGACAGCTGAAGAGGTCCCAGCAGCCCCACTTGTGACCTAACCCTGATTCCAGAGCCTCAGCTCCAGATCTCCCAGTGCAGGGCACTGGCAACACCCCATTCATTACCAACCTGACAGGCAAAGGGTCAGCCGCCCTGGAAACCCCGAGACCACTCACAGCCAGCGCGTACGGGCCTCGATGCACCCTCTGGACTATGTAGCACAACTCGCTGATGTGACCCTGGTATCTCATCCCTGTGGGAGAGGACGCCTGGTCCTAAGTGGGTGTCGGGAGCCAAACTCATCTCCTACAAGAGAACAAGCCCTCTTAACCATTGAGTCCTCTCTCCAACCCCAGGTGTCCTTTCTGATTGCCAGTTAAACACTTTTAATTCCATGAGGGGCATACACTGAAACCAACACCTACCCAGCACAACAGAGTCATCACCAGGTTTAACCTAAGAGGTGCCAGGAGAACTTTTTTTTTAAGTATAGTTATCTTTGTTATTTTTAAATTTTACAAGATTTATTTATCCTATGCATGCGAGTGTTTTGCCTGAATGTGTGTCTGTGCACCACAAATGTGCCTGGTGTCCAGAGAAGTCAGAAGAGGACATCAGATACCCTGGAACTGGAGCTGCAGATGGTTGTGAGCAGCTCTGTGGGTGTTGAGACTAGAAGTCTGGTTGTCTAAAAGAGCAGCCAGTGCTCTTAACTGCTTAGCCATCTCTCCAGTCTCTCATTTAACACTACTCGGGTGAATATTAAAAAAATAAGCATGTAGTGAGCATATAGCATTCTCAAGAGTATGATTGCAGTCCCTTACTGATTTAACACTGCCCACGAAACGCCAGTAGAGTTAGTCACTGGCCCCATTGAGAGGTTTGACACTGAGGACAGAGGTAGCCAGTCCAGAGGTAGTTAGTTTGTACTGTCTAGTGGCTGGTTTTCTTCCTTCATAGTCTGTTGAACACAATTCTTTATCATCATCATCATCATCATCATCATCAAATTATTCTGTTTTCTGTGTGTGAATGTCTGCCTCCTACATGTGTGCCTGGTGCAGGACCAGCAGAGGCCGGAAGAGGGTGCTAGAGTTGGAGTTATGGATGGTTGTGAACCAATTACAAACCCAACCTTAGTCTTCTGCAAGTGCTCTTGGCTGCTGAGCGGTTTCTCCAGATCATGAACATAATTCTTATCAGTTCATAGACACTGCTGTCGACCAAGAATAAGTTAGGTAGATAACCACTTCTCTATAAATGACTTGAGGGTATTTAGAGAGCGTTTTAGGGTTCCATGTGGTTTGAATGTGGAATGTCACCTGTAGGCCCAAGTGTTTGAAGGATGGGTAGCTAGGGGTTGGCCTTATTTTGAAGAACATTTGGGAAGTAAAGCCTTACCAGAAGAAGTAGATTATCAGGGGCAGGATTTAAGGTTTTGCTGCCAGGCCCCATTTCCAGTCGGCTCTCGGCTGCCTGACTGTCAACAAAAATTTGACTTATGCTGTATCTTCCTCAGCCTTGATAGACCATATCCCCTAAAACGGAAAAGTCAAATAAACTCTTCCTCTCTTAACTTGTTTCTCTTCAGGTATTTTTCCTTAGCACCAAGAAAGGACATCAATACAGGATATCCAGAAGCAAATACATAACATCTTATAGTTGAAAGTCAAAGAAAAAACACCATGAGAATGAGGTGATTCTAACCCTGGGGGAAAATACTCTGGTATCACACAGAAAGGGTACAGTCATCATCCTGTGTATTTCTAAGTTTGAGGGTTTTGTTTGTTTGTTTGTTTTTATTGTTTTCCTGATCCTGTTAACTTTGTTTGTATCTACATTTTGACAACTTTGGGGCTTGAAAGACAGTTCGGTGGTTAAGAGAGCTTGCTGCTCTTCCAGAGAACTTAAGTTCAGTACCCAACACCCACCCAAAGTAGCTCACAACTACCTGTAACTCTAGCTCCAGGGGACTCTGACATCCTCTTCTGGTCTCCATGAGCACCTGCAAACACACACAGACACAAATAAATTTATTTTATTTTATTGGGGGGAGTTTGTTTTAGACAGGTCTCAATATGTACTTCTGGTTGTTCTGGAACTCACTACGTAAACTAGGATGGTCTTGAATTCACAGAGATCCATCTGTCTCTGCCAGGCCTGGTGGTGCACACGCCTTTAATTCCAGCATTCAGGAGGCAGAGAGAAGTGGATCTCTGTGAGTCTGAGGCCACCCTGGTCTACAGAGAGAGTTCCAGGACAGCCAGGACTTCATAAAGAAACCTTGTTTTAGAAACAAACAATAAATAAGTAATAATCAATAATAATTTTTAAAAGAAGAAATTCTGACATGTCAACTGTAAAAACATTTTCAATAAGATCAGAGAATTTTAATATGAACTTGGTATAAATTCTGTTGTGAAATTATTGAGTGATTGTATGAATAATTTTGTGTAGCTTGATCATGGCATTTTGTTACATAAGCTAAGTCCTTATTAGAAAAGTATATGGACACATTTGTAAATGACGTGAAATATGTTTGGCATTCCTTTTTAGATATTCAGGTTTTTCTTAGAGACTCAGAATGGAGAAGTAAACAGCAAAATCTATAGGCAAATGATATAATGGTTGAAGCCAAGCAGTTCATTAACATTTTTGTGTAGGTTTACATTTTTCTACAATAATTTTAAAATATTTTTCTCTAATCCACAGTAGTTTTTAAAATATTATGGCAATTTTTAATTTAACATTCTGGGGCAATTGTACCATCACTATGTAATTTTTAGGCTAAATTGTCTTTGTATATTATACAATCCATTTTCACTGACTTTTGAACTAAGAGGACATTTCATACAAAAGTCACCACATTTGGAATACAAAGTATCTACAAGGAAAAACAAGCCACATAAGAGATTGGCTCAGCCTACATGTCGTTTTGTTCCAAACCCAGCAGTTAATGTCACTTGAATGCAAAATGTCCTTTTTCCTTTAAAGGGGATAGATAGTTAAACCTGTTATTTTAAAGCCTGCTGACAGTTCTTAGCATGAAAGCTGCCAGCTAGTTCATAGTAGCTGAAAAGTTGTTAGCTTAAGCTCTGCTGGAAAATGAAAACACAGAACTGTCATTCCTGGAGCTTTTAGCTTCCCTTTACAGCCAGCTGTTCGCTCTTTCCTGCCCCAGCACCAGCGTATCCTTCACACAGTACCATGCAGACCCTTTGCATCTTTCCCTCCGGAAGCTTATAGTTTTGAGCTTGGTTGTTTGGGGGCCTCTTCTAAGCATCCCAACATTTTTGAGACCAGTTGTGGTTTTGTTTGTTTGTTTTTAATTTTTAGACAGGATTCCACATATCCCAGGTTGGTTTCAAAAATCACTAAGGATGACCTTGAGCTTCTGGCCTTCCTGCCCCTTCTTGAAGGGGGAAGTGCTGGGGACTGAACTCCTCTGGCACTTGTTTATGCACTTCTACCAAACTGAAGTACAACTTCAACTGAAAACTTTGAGATTCTTAAACACTTATTTTATTTTAACTCAATAAGCTTAAACTAACTGTAGAGAACAAAATAAATACCATGTCCTTGCAAATCACAAGGTTAATGGCTGAGTCTACTGAAACAAAAGACATACTAATAAGAGAAACACATAAAAATATAAACTCTACATTTTATACTACACAGGGACCTTCAGAAATGAAGACCAAGATACCGGATGTGGTGACACATTCATGTAATCCCAGCACTCAGGTACAGCAGCTAGAGGCCAGCCTGGACTATATACATTGACTTCAAGGCCAGACTGGTCCTGTCTCAAGCAACATGCCAAGACAAAAACAAACAAACAAAAGTCACAGGAGACCTATGAGGTTTGATTATTTTGCTTTTGTATTGGGTCTGGATCTTAACATACAAGGGACCCTTGCCTGAAATGTCCTCTTGCCTCTACCTCCCAAGTACTAAGGTAACAAGCATGTGCCACCACATAAGCAGATGTGTCTTTTCTTAACAGCCACGAAGTGTATAATTGGAGAAGGTGTGATACATTAGTGGTTACTGGGGGAGGGGTACATCAAGGCCTGTTTAGCTTCTCCTTGGAATGACTTGGTGACATTTCTTCTCCTGTAGGGTAGGACAGGACAGTGGATACATGAGGGTCTTCCAGAGAGAAGGGGTGTGCTGTGTAACTATATTTGTTGAGCAACAACCAGGTGCACAGAAGACTGCTGTTCTCGTGAGGCTACATTAAAAGGGAGGAAGATGGAAAAATGCAGGTGGTTACAAAGAAATGAACAAGACCATTTGGGAGCTGGAGACAAGACTCAGCATTAACAGCATTCGCTACCTCTACAGATGACCCCAGTTCAGTTTCCAGCACCCACATCTGCAGCTGAACTTCTGCTACTTTGTGGGTTCTTCTTTCTTCCCTTCTCCACAACTTTTCTTCCACCCTTTCAACTCCCTAACACTAGATAGGAGAGAAAAAAGAATACGAGGAATTGGAAAGGGGGCAGGCGACCTTATTGTTCGACTACTTCCTGCTGACTAGGGGTGTCAAGCTCCTTGGAGCAAGCTTGATCTCTGCTGTCAGAATATCTAATTACTCCTTGTTTCTTCTTTGCGCACAAGTACTTAACAAACCTTGACCAACAACAACCAACCAACCAACGGCTCACACCACCTCTCAGGGCCCTACCATTTATGTATGCCCTGAAAAGTCCCCAGAATTACCAACATCACACACTCGCAGAAATTATCTGCAGCTGGCAAAATCTTTTCTCTGCTAGATAGAGCACAAGGGAAATCATAGTCAGCTGCTGTGAACAGTCTGAAGCAGCCCCACATCCCACACCTGGGATTAAGATAAAAACACATTCCTATTTCTGTGTGTTTTAAAGAAACCAAAACTCCAAAATTGTCACTACACATATATGTCTGCTTACAACAACAGCCTGTAATTCCAGTTCCAGGGAATTGGATGCCCTCTTCTGGCATCCGCTGACACTGGGCATGCACATGATGCACATGATCCACACACATACATGCATACACACATACATTACATGCATGCATGCATACATGTAAAACACACACAAAAAGTTAAAATAAAACTTTTTTTAAAAACAGTTCAGATTTAGTTAGTGTTGGTTGGTTGGTTTTTTGAGACAAGGTTTCTCTGTGCAATCCTAGCTATCCTGGTACTCGATCTATAGACCAAGCTAGCCTCGAACTCAGAGATCACCTGCTTCTGCCTCCTGAGAGTTAGGATTAAAGGCGGTGCCACCATGGTTGGCTGGCTTATTTTATTCATTCGTTCGTTCGTTCATTCATTCATTCATTCATTCATTTATTCTGTGACTACTTCACCAGCATGTACGTCTATGCACCACCTGTCTGTACGCCTGGTGCCCAAAGAGGTCAGAAAGGCGCTAGAAGTTAAAGGCAGTTTTAAGTCATCATATGGTTGCCAGAAACGGGACCCAGGTTCTCTGCAAGAACAAGCGCTCTCAAACGCTGAGCCATCTCTCCACACCCAAATCTTTTTAAACGATACTATGTGTGATAAATACACAAAGAAACCCCGACAGATTAATGTATGATGGTGCACCCATTTAGACAGTGAATGAAAAAATGTAGTAAGAGGAGTGTTAGTCGTCAACCAAGAACCCACCCACAGTCCGGAGCTCCCCCACCCCACCTTCAGCCGCTGTTATAACTAAAGGCCAAAGGACACGGTTCACCTTTGTCACGGTCACGCCCGTCCCATACCCCCCATAAAGCCCGCATCATCACAGCTGCTCCCCTCTCCCGCCCCCAAATAAGTCTTTTTCGTGAGGTCTGCGGCAGAGTGTGCTTTTTGCTGCATTCCTTGGCTCTGTTTGCCAAGATGCTCTACATGACTACTAAAGTATGGAGATTTTTATTGTAGGTATAAGTGAAAAAGCAGGCAGAGGGAAGAGTCCAGTGTGAACATGGCCGGCCTGGTCCGCGGAGGTAGTTCCAGGACAGCCAGAGCTACAGTGAGACCCTGTCTCGAAAAACAAAAAACAAACAAAAGCAAACAACACCGCCCTCCCCCCCCCCCCCCCCCAAAAAAGGAAAGAAATCCAAACAAGCCAGAAAACACCAACTCAAAGAGCAGGTAACAAGTGATTTCAGGATGCGCTGAGATGGGTGTGACTCCACGGCATAGGTGGCCAGAGCTGCGCCCCAAACCCTCCTCCAGCTCGCAGGGAACGCCCAGACGCACTCTGCAAACCTCCTGTACCCAGCAGTGTGGTGGACAGAGAGAGGGAGAGCTTAGGGCTCAGAGCCCACTTGCAATTTAGAGCACTTCTTTAGAAGCGGTAGGAACTGGGACCCTGGACCTTCAGCCTCGTGGGCGCGTCCGGCTCCAGGCCTTAGAATCGGATTTTGCAGGTTCTGTCGATTTTTTGTTTCCCCACCGCCTTTTTAGACAAACTCCCCCTCAGTAGCCCAAGCTGGTTTTGAACTCATAACGCTTCTGTTTTCCCAGTGCCAGGAAATTTAAATGTTTTGCATTTATGTATTTAGTGGCGGGAGGGTGCGCGTGTTACCGGGCGCACACGTGGAGATCGGAGGACATCTTGGATGAGATCTCAGGGTCCATCAAGTGAGGGTATGGGATTCGAACTCCGGTCATTGGCTTGGTGGCAGGCGCCTCCCTCCCTCCCAACCCCCCACCCCCTTGCGTGCGTGTGTGCGTGTACGTGCGTGCGTGTGCGTGCGTTGCACTTTGTTCTGTGCACCGGGAACAGCACCTGCCTTGTGTAAGGCTGTCTGCCACAAGTGCCTCCTCCAAGCTAGGAGCTTTGAAAATGGTAACTTTTGGAAACGCATCCTGGAAATACTCGATCGACAGACTGATACCCGGTCTGGTCCTGGCAGGCCCTGACGAGGAAGCCCCGTCTAAGTGAGACCCAGACCCTGCAGAAATCCCCCAAACCCCAGGGACTAAGAAACGGGGTCCCGAGGGCTGGGGAGCTCCTGCAGCCTCTCCCACGCGAGGCCTCGCGCGACCTCGGCAGCCGGGCGAGGGCCGTGACGCACTGGGCCGCTTCCGATTTCCGATTTCACTTTCCCTTTCTAGGGCCCGGACGCCTCACCTTCCCCGCGGCGGCCCGGGGATTTGCCCGGTGATCAGTGACGTCAGGCGGACCGAGGCTCCCATTGGAGGACGGGGTTCGGCGAGGGCCAATCGCAGGGCTGGCCCGGGAGAAATCTCGGCGGAGGCCACGGCGCGCTGGGAGGTTGCTGGGCGGGGAGGCTGCGGTGCCAGCCGCGCGTCCGCCGAGCAGCTGCTCCCCGAGCGGCGGCTCCGCGGAGAGGAGTGGCCGGGCCCCGAGGGGTGAGTGCGGCCTGAGGCGCCGTGCGGCCCGGGTGGGGACGGCGGAGGCGGCCGCGGGCCCCGGGCAGAGCCGGCCAGGCCCCGGCGCGTGGGACCGAGAGCTCCGGTGCCCACCCTCCCTCCCTCCGCGTCCCCGGCTCGCGTCTGGGCCCATGGCCCTGAGCTCTCCGTGTTCCTCCTCAGGTCCAACCCAGACTAACTCCTGTCTCTCCAAGTCCCCAGAGCCGGGAGTGAGCGGGACCCGGATGACGTTCTCCCTGGTGGCTTTTAGCCCTGCATGACCAAAGGCAGGTCTCCTTTATTATTTATTTATTTGTTTTTTGTCAGAGTAAACTGGCTCAGCCACTTGCACCTGGAGCTGTGTGTTATCCCTCATGATTTAGCATCTAATTAGCTTTATGGAAGAAAAAAAAAGTGTATAAGCCGGTCGGTTGGTGGCGCACGCCTTGGGTCGCAGACAGGATCTCTGGGTTCAAGGCCAGCCTGGTCTACCGAGCTAGTTCTAGGATAGCCTTTCTATCAAAGCTTCTCCTTGAACCCCTGTCTCTAAAAACCAAAAAGAAAGAAAGAGAAAGTGCATAAGTTTAACTTTGTGAAATGAATGGAAAGTGACACTTAAAAATTCCTAGTACATTCCAGATTTTGACAACACAACCGTTTGTGTGTGCTTCAAAAAGGGGAAGAATGACATGCCTTCATGCATGCCTGAACCTCTTGTTCGTTAGATGGAGTCATGATCCCTAGAGTATTCCTCCCAAGTTAAAAAAAATCGACCACAAAACACCTTTTCTGAAAGCAAGCTTTCATCAATTTTTAAAATTGCAACTCATTTATTGTTATTATTGAGACAGGGTGTCACCGTGTATCCAAAACTGGTAGCCCAGGTTAGCCTCCTGCCTTTTGAGTGCTTGGATTACACAGATGACAGGTATCTGCCAGCATGCCTGGTTGCGATTTTTGGGAGTAGGGGAACAGTTGTAGATTTACAGAAAAATTGAGACAATCCATGTAGAGTTCCTATATAACTCCAAACTGATCCCCCTTTAACACCTTACATATTCATTGTTACTGACCAAAGCCCACGGCATAGTTATTCACCTTTCCTTTTTACCCAGACACTACATATTCTCGGCCAGTTTACTACATTACATTTGGTTGGTTGTGACCGTTTTTAGATTCTGTTTTTGTGAGCTTTCAAAGTTTTCAGAGATAATAACGTAATGAATGCCTCAGATAATTAACCCACAAAGAGAAAAAAGTTTATTTTGGCTCACAGGTTTGGAGGTTGCAGTCCATGGTGGGCCTGTGAAGAGGCAGGAAACACATAATGTGGTGTGCAGTGTTGGAACAAAACCACTCACGTGATAGCCAGGAATGGGGGGGAGGATACATCAGCATCCCACCATGCCTCTTAACATTTGTTCTGTTTTCCAGTAGTCCCAATGCAAGGAACAAGCCTTTCTCACATGGACCTTTGAGGCATATTATGATGTAAAATGTGTCACCCGGACTGTGTTTGTATGGTACCCTTCTATTGTATGTCTCACTCTTAAGATTGAATGGGTTCGTGTGTTAAAAGGGTGGAATTAGGTTGCCACCTTAGCAAGGATTTCATGTTTTCAGGATGCATGATGGTAATGACCTGCTCACCCAGGTGAGTGTGTTGGTTTTCTACAATTGTCAAGTTCTGCAATGTGGGTTTTTTTTTTCACCCTTTGAATACAGTATTATTTGGAAGGAAGTCACTTTGATCATCTAAGGAATTAGAAAGTTGATGCGTTTTAAAGTATCCTATGTGGGAAATGTGTCCACTTTATTGCTCATCCTTTATATCAGTATGGACTTGCAGGTACTGATATTAGATGCTGGATTATATAGTCCAATTGCTGAAATTTGGTGCACCTTTGACTATTGGGAACTAATTGCCTCTGTGTCCCTCCTCTTTTAGTGGTGTTTTTTTTGGGGGGGGGCATTCAAACACTTTTATTTATGTGACCTTTCAGACTTCAAACAACTTGGCCAAACAATTTCCTCTTGTCAAGAGATAAGGAAACCTGAGGCTGGAGAGTTGGATCCGTGGTTGACAGGACTTGTTGCTCTTTCAGAGGACCTAGGTTCAGTTCTCAGCACCTACGTGGCCCATAACCATCTGTAGCCCCAGTTCCAGGGCATCCAACAACCTCCTGCAGGCACTGCACACATGGTGCACGTACATACAAGCAGACGAAACACCTGTACATGCAAAATAAATCTAAAAACTTAAAAAAAAAAAAAAGAAGGAAACAGTCTTGCCAGCTGGAATGGTGATCGCCTGTAATCTCACCACCTGAAAGAGAGGCAGGCAGAGCTTGGTGAGTTTGAGGCCACCCTGGTCTACATACAGTGAGTGGTAAACCAGCCAAAGATGCATAGTTGAGGCCCTGTCTCAGGAAGAAAAAAAAAGGTAAGGAAACTGAGGCACAGTGGTAGTGGATGACTTGTTACTTTCTACAAGAGGTTAACAAGCAGGACTGAGGCTGAATCTGTTGCTGCAGAACTCTGCGGACCTCAGGTAGAATCTTCTATGTTAAGGCTTCTGGAGGTGGTGGTATACTCACTCCCTTTTGAGTTAAGGCTTCATGCAGGGGTTGGAGGGTGGGAGGAGTGGGTTACACTCCCGGGATCACAATAGAAAACACATAGCCGGGCGGTGGTGGCGCACGCCTTTAATCCCAGCACTTGGGAGGCAGAGGCAGGCGGATCACTGTGAGTTCGAGGCCAGCCTGGTCTACAAAGTGAGTCCAGGACAGCCAAGGATACACAGAGAAACCCTGTCTCGAAAAAAAAAACCAAAAAAAAAAAAAAAAAGAAAACACATGGAGCCGGGTGGGTGTCACATGCCTTTAATCCCAGCACTTGGGAGGCAGCAGAGGCAGGCGGATCTCTGTGAGTTCTAGGCCATCCTGGTTTTCAAAGTGAGTCCAGGACAGTCAGGGCTACACACAGAAACCCTGTCTTGAAAAAACAAAAAAGGGGGGAAAAAAAGAAAACACATGGGAAGAAGTTGTTTGTAGCAAACAAAGGCTTAGTTTGAGGTTGGCATTTAGGACAAAATAGAATCTGGCCAGATTGATGGAAATGGAATATTAGAATGTTGACCTTCCCTGAGTAGGGGAGAGGGGGAAACCTGTGATTGTGGCAGAAAATGTCTGATACTCAGACTCTGCCACTGTAGCAGGTTTGTGAAGTGGGAGTCTGAGAGTCATGAAAATGGGGAACAGAGAAGCTGATGGGGCTCTGAGTCTGGGAATGGCATTTTTATAGACACAATTCCTGTGATTTGGATCAGCAATGGGAGATTAAAAAGGTCGTTGAGGTACGACTCTTGGTTAGATGAGAATACCACCCACCACACACACACACGTGATTATAAAGCAGTGTGATAGTGTTATCATAGAAGTACTAACTGGGAAAGAGCAGAGATGGGGGCAGTTTTGTTCAAGGCTGAGCTGGGCCTGAGAACACACAGTGTACAAGGACAGGGGAGGAGTATGGGACAGAAAGGGCCTCTCTCCCTAAATTCTTACTATGGAGTTCTAGGCAAGATTAAGCAGGATTTAGGACTGAATGTGTAAATTGGGACACCCCCCCCCCCCCAGAGGAGTTTATTTAGTTGTGTGTCAAGGTCAGAGTGCAAACTTGCTGGAGTCAGTCCTCTTCCTTCTGTCTTGTCTTGTGGGTTTAAGTCAGGTGGTCCAGGCTTAGTGAGAGGTTGCCTGTACCCACTGAGCCATCTCAAAGCCCTGCCTCATGTGTTTTGAAGCAAGAGAATAATAGTACAGGACCCACATTAGAAAGGTGATCCTTCAGAGCTCTCTGTAGGAGAAAGGCCACCTGTGATGGCTTTTCCTGGTCCTCAGCTTGACTGTACCTGGAATGAACTGCAATCCAGAAGTGCAGGGCACAACTGTGAGAGATTTTTCTGTTTGTTTTGAAGTGGGTGAATCTACTTCTAGTGCAGACCTTTGAGGCAGGAAGACACACCTTTGATCTAAATTTTAAGGCCAGAAGACAGACCTTTAATTTGGATCTTGACATGGGAATACTCACCTTTAATCCAAATCTTGAGGTGGGAAGACATACTTTTAATGTGGGCCACACCCTCTTCTGGAAGTCTATATAAGGATGTAGAAGAAGGAAGCTTTTGCTCTGCCTGCTTGCCCTGGTCTTGATAGTACATCCATTCCTTCACTGGTATTGAAACCTACTTCTTCAGGATTCCAGCATATACAGAAGTCCAGCTCAGACACCCAGCCTCGTGGGACTGGGCAACTACTAGATTCTTGGAGTTTCCATTCACAGCTAGCCATTGTTGGATTAACTGGACTGCAGCCTGTAAGTCAGTCCAATAATCATATATATGTGTGTATGTGTATATATATGTATATACATACATACATATGATAGATATTGGAGAGATTCATCCCATTAGTTCTGTGACTTCGAGAATCCTAATGCACTACCCCTCATCAAATACGTAATAGATACTTCAGTTACTTTATAAAGCTTTAGATTGTGTTCCACATGGAAGTGTATTTTGCCAGTTAAAAGGTATGTGTCATTGATCACATATCAGAGATGCTAAGATAAAATGTCAGAGGTGTCTCAACTTTGATGAAACATAATAAGCCCCTATTAGCCTGCTGAGATTGCCCCCAGCCCACTATATAAATAGAACTTCCTCATCTCACTTACCCATCTTGTTTTTTTTTTTTTTTTTTTTTTGGTTTTTCGAGACAGGGTTTATCTGAATATCTCTGGTTGTCCAGTCCCTGGCTCTATTTGTGGGTATTTACTTTTTTTTGAGACAGGACCTCACTAGACCCCTGACTGACCTAGAACACTTAAGTAGACAAAGGTGGCTTGGAACTCAAGAGACCCACCTGCCTCTGTCCCTGACCCCCAGTGCTGGGATTGAAGTTTTATGCTACTGTGCCATACCTTCCATTTGTGATCCCCTCCCCACAAGCTCTCTCCAGCCTTGGCTGAGGTGTACATGGGGTAGGTTTACTCTGCCTCCTCTTTCTGTACAGAAATAATAAGAACATTACCTACCTTCTGTTAAGCATGAGGAGGCCACCATTTGTGATCTGAGAAATACACTGGTTTAGCTGGGTACGGTGGCACCCGCTTGGAATCCCCTAACTTGGGAGGCAGAGAAAGAATAGATACGTAAGTCAGCCTCGACTATACATGGCCAGTTTGAGGCTAGCCTGGTATAGATGAGAACTTGTTCTACATCAACAAATCCCACTGGCCCTTTCCTGCCTGATAGCCAATTTGTCAAAAATCAGCATCCCCTCCCTCCCAGTTTCTGCCTCAACGATTTCAGCAGTCTTTATTCTGCTTTGGTTTGTGCTAATAATAGCAATGGTGGCTTTATACTGCTCACTAAATATGCTGATATACCTGCTGAACCTTACTTTCAGTTTTGTGAACAGCTCTGTATTCCACCCTTTATTTCTTCATGATGGTATAGAAGCCCAGGAATGACAAGACTCTAGCCTTGTACTGCACAACAGGGTAGCTGAGGCTGGGCGGAGATCCAGGTGGCTAACTAGGACGCTTTGGTGCAGGCTTTGAGTGACTGCAGAGGACACTAGAACATGAAGCTTTGTGTTTCCTGCTCAGAATTCTAGGAGCCACAAGGAGTTGTGATGTCCCAGAGCAGGCTGAAGGCCCACTGTGCTAGAGGTTGTGCTCTGTGTGTCTGCCTTTGTCAAAACCTGTCTCAATCGGTTGGCTGATTTTTTTTTTTTTTCAAGAATTGTGTATTTCAACCTAGTAACTCTCGTTATCAGTCAGGTCCCCTTTCCCTGAACAAAACAAAACAGGTGATAGACAAGTCCAAGCTGGTAGGGCAGAAAGAGGGTTTATTGGCTCGCTGGACTGACAGGTTTGAGGGTAGGATTAGCTTCAGGCACAGGATTTGAAAAAGTACTGTCAAGAGATGCTTTTTCCCCTTCGGCTTATCTCTGCACAGCAGTATGATTGCTCCAGGAGATACAAACCAAATGATTTCACCTCTTGAAAGTTCCCAAGAAGAATTCCTCCCCTTTCCCAGCTAGGTCTCCTGGTGACTGGTTGCAATGGTCTTGTGTTTTTACCTGAACCAAAGGGTGTGTGGGTTATTAATGTACCTAAGACTGACTCTTCTGCCTCACCCTGGAACTGAGGGAGAGCCCCATTGCAAACATGGACTCCATAGAAACGAACCAGGGAGAAAGTTACCACAGGAAAAAAAGAATGAAGGCCACGCGCCCCTCAGATCACCAGAGGGTAAACTTAAAGCACCTTTGCTAGTGCATCAGAGAACACAGTAATTCTCCCCTCCCCCGCTTTGGAACTCCTTGCCTGTAATTGGTTCTCTCTCCTGCTGTTCACATTAGTCTCTTTTTGTGTTAATGCACACATGAGATTCTGTTTTCTACCCACCAGCGCGGGCTAAATTTGTAAAGCTGGTGGTACCAGGTGAGTCTGCGAAGCTCCTTGGTGGGAAGGTAAACCACAGCAGTTGCTTTGGAAGCAGGTTAGCTCATTCTAGTAAAATGGAAGGTGTGTCCTTGTGCCTGTGTGTGGCCTCTCAGCTGGGAGCTGCCTGAGCCCTGTAGGAGTTTCTGCTGTAATGAGCATGGTCCGAGCCTGGCCCTGGGGGTTCGGGTGGCTTACACTGCCCTCAAAACACCACTGTTGCTTGGGCTGGGGACCACTGTCACCAGGATTCCCAGGACAGCCTAGTATCCAGCTGTAGCCATGAGTAGGGCTGCACTGTTGGGGAACACCACCTTTGGTAGCCAGCAGGGGGGTAGCCATTTCTCTAGTTCATGTAGCTAGATCATTTGCTTTTTTCCCTGAAGGTTTCTTAGAGATCTCTCTCCAGGTTAGGTATATCTGGCTGAAGTTTACTTCTGGAATTATTTACTTAATTTAGATTGAGAAATTGGCTATAGTCTGCACCCTGTGGGCAATTAGATGGGGGTCTCACAGGACATGGAGCCTTAAGCTGAGTATTCTGGGATGGTAGGAAGGAGGGGCTCCTGTTGGGAGGCCCAAGGACATGTTTGAGAAGATGCTTGGGTAATTGAGAGAGCCCTGGGTTGAGGTTCCATCTTTCAGCCTGGGGGTCAGGCTGAAAACCTAGATTCTTCTACTTGCCTCTCTGGGTGCTAGAGTCCACACCTGGAGATCAGTTGTCTTTTAGGAGGTCTCTCTCTGGCTTGTGAGAGTTTGAGGAAGCAGGTAGTAAGGTACTAGATGTGGGGCAGAGAAGCCACAGGTGTAGGGAGAGAATTTAGCACCTAGAGCAGAAAGTGAGGCTGTTAAGAAGTGTGAGGCCATAGCTTGGGTCCATTGCTTTCGGGATTCGGCTAGACCAGGGGCCGGGGTGAGAGCAGCAGCGCGGTTGTCTGTGTCAGCCTAGGAGGTGCGAACTTCATGATAACACTTGCTCAGAGTGTCGGCAGCTCACAGTGACTCTCACAGGCAGTATTCGTGGGTGTGTGACTTCAGGCACAAGACACTCTTCTGGGAGCTTCCTGTGGGTTCAGAGCACTCACCTGAATAAAGGGGGCGGCGCTGGACTGCCCTGATTTGCTTTTCTGCTGCTGTAATAAAGCACACTGACCAAAAGCTACTTGTAAGAGGAAAACACTTACTTCAGCTTACACTTCCAGGCCACAGTCTGGCCTTGAGGGAAGCCAGTGCAGAAATGCAAGGGTTTAAATGAATGCAGCCTACTGGCTCACCCACTGGCTTATGCTCAGCCTCGCAGCCCAAGACTGCCTGCGTAGGGATAACACTGCGCAGTGGCCAGGGCCCTCCTGCGTCAATGAACACAGAGCCTCACAAGCATGCCCACATGTCTTGTTTAGGCAGCTCTTCGATTGAGGTCCCATCTTTCAGGTGACCTTAGGTTGTGTCAGATTGCCAGTAAAAAACAAGACTGCTCAGGTCTGAAGACTTCGAGGCTCTGCCGGGAGCCAGGAATGGAAGGGAGGGTGATGGTTCTTCTATAGAAACCTGTGGAGAGGATCAGAAAGAACAGGTCAAGGAACATGTATGACAGAATGATAGGGAACATGGTATGTGCCAGCAGAGGCTCACATCTGTAATCCAGTGCCCAGGAGGCAAAGACAGGCTAGAATGTTCAAGGCCAGCCTGAACTGCTTAGCCCTGCGACTCTGCCTCATCAAACAAAAGGAGAGATTTTTGTGGTGAGCAATTCACATTTGGCCTGACAGATTAGATATGGGAACAGGGTGTGGTCTGATTTGCCCTCTTTCTTTCCTCTCTCCTTCCTTCCTCCCTCCCTTTCTTTCTCCCTCTTTCCTTCCCCACCCCAGCATTTTTCTCTTAATTCTGCAAGCTTGAGCATCTTCCGCCACTGAAAAGCAGGCGCTGTCTAACAGGAATGCTTTGTGTTGGCTTGTGACCGTGAAGGCCAGGTTGCTTACAACCAAACCTGAAGAATACACGCCCCCTTCCCTGTTGTCAGCTTTGCTTAGTTTACCAAGCCTTCTGTGCAGATGAGCTCATCTGGGTGTTGAGCAGAGAAGCTGCTCTCAGGCCTCATTTTACACTTGCTGGGGGTAAGAAAAGTGGGATGGATTGGGCCCAAGTTTTGGCACCTGGACTGATGCCTACCCCTGCTGGCCCTTTGGAATGGTGGTTAACAGGGCAAACCCTCAGTCTCTCAGAAGAGAATCCGTGGTGTAAAATCACCTGGTTATTGGATGCTAGAACCTATTTGAGCCTGGGTTGTTCAGGGTTCTGAGTTTACACCTCTGGCCTTACATCTCAGGGTGAGTCTTTTTAGCCAGGCAGTGGGCTTGGACTGCCAGGTTATGGTGACCCAGAAACAAAAGCCTCTGTGCAGTTAACATTGGGTTTGGTTGCTCTGAACCCACTTGTGAGTTCAATACCAGTGTTAGGCAACCTCTTGAGAGCTCTGGTTTCAACAATTCTGGTGGTTACAGACCCTTTTAAGGGAACAGAAGAAACACACGTTGTTTCCCCAATTCTTTTGGTATAGTTCTGTGAAACCACTTTAGTGTAAATTGTAGTTACGAAGCTGTAAATATTGTGGTATCTGTTTCTGAAAAGCAGAGTTTTTATACAGTCTCAGCAAGTGCCATTTAGATGATATCCATTTAGGTCTTTCTTAATAGTCCCTGAAGTGTTGTTATAATTACCTTTTAAAGCCAGAATCCAGACTGGACTTACCTTTTGCACTTGCTTGTTATTACTGTGATCTTTTTTCAGTTTTACTGCTGTGCGTGTGCGTGTGTGTGTGTGTGTGTGTGTGTGTGTGTACGCGCACAAGTGCACACACATGTACAATTTAAAGGAACTAGTTCTCTTCATCTACTATGTGGGTCCTGGGGATCCAACTCAAGTTGTAAGAGTTGGTAGCAGATGACTTTACCTCCCCAGGACATCTCACCAACCTACCCTAGGCTTTTAAAAGACCAGTTGTGTCTGTGGATGCCTCAGATTCTGAATGTGTCTAATTGTTTCCTCAAGGCGCTGTTAGCACCTTCTCTGTGATAACTTAGTACATCTTTTTTTTAATTGCTTTAAATTTTAAAATTGTTTTCCATAAACTGGAAATTAAATAAAAAGGCTTTATTAAGTTCAATCAAGCCAAACTTTTTTGGCAAGAAAACTTCATAGGTGATAGTTTTGGAGGTTTGTTGTCCTTGTTTTAACTATTTCTTTTTGTGTTGGGGGCCGTATCTTGCCTGCATGTTTGTGTGCTGCATGTCTTAAGAGGCTAGATGAAGTCGTCACATCGCCTGGAACTGCAGTTATAGACAGTTGTGAACTGCCATGTGGGTGCTGGGAGTATTGAACCCGAATCCTCTGGAAAAGCAAAAAGTGCTCTTAACTGCTGGGCCATCTCTCCAGCCCCAGGTGATGATGCTCAACTCCTACGGTTCCTCGTTAGGAAGCGTGTGCCATATTGGCTGGCTTGGCTACTTAGATGTCTTCATTATCAAGGCACATTCAGAAATACTCACGACGGCATTGTGGGGACCGTCCAGACTTTTCACTTAATGGCCTTGACATTTGTTGATGGCATCTGTGTTGTTACAATTGCAGGATGCTCGTATTTTCTACCCACTTTTTTGAGCTCTGAGGGTCTCACTTATTCTAATCAGAGTACTGGTGGAGTGCTCTTGGCTGTCTATGCCTTAGTATCTGATTCTGTTAACCTTTCTCCGGTGTGGGCTGGGGATCTTCTGTGAACCTCGCAGGTTAACTATACTGCACACAGCAGTTTATATTCAGCTTAAAGACATCCAAAGACCCACTGGACCCAGCATGAACGGGTTTAGTGTGCATTCCTAGTAGTGAAGGCATAATAGTTTATGTGAAAGAGGAATTGTAGTTGAGCTCTATCATAGAAAATTATAAATTCTGTCCTTAGAGCCTATCCCCTTTCTCTCCAGCAAGCAAACTGAAACAGCAGAAAGCTGGCCTGACTTTTAAACTTTCAGGCCATTCTGCAGGTGGCTAGAAAGGGCTTCTGGCCCACGGGTACACCAGTTTCCTTTCTTTTCCTATTTTCAGACTCTGCAGTGTGTCAAACTGAGAACACTGGGTTAGCCCTTTTTTCAAGCAAACCAAGGGATTAGACCAGACTCTCTTGACATTTCTACCAACATTCAGGGAACTTGATACTTCATTTCCTTTTCATTTCAGGTTGGTACGCATTTTTTTTTTTTTACTTATTACATTTTTTTAAAAGTCACACATGTCTAAACCCAAGGGTGTTTTGGTTCTTGTTCTCAGCAGCATATAACCCCTCATGTTTGTGCTATCAGGTGTAGAGCACTTTTATATCTTACCACGTCGTATCCTTAAGGAATCACCATTGTACTTTCTCCTTGGACCACATAGTCCACTGAGCTCTGTTGATGGGCTCCCATTGTGCCCATCAGTAATAGTGTTGCTGTTCCAGCATTGCAAAACGCTGCATGCGTCCATGGCAAAAACACCTTCCCTGCCCAGGGTGGGCATTGTGTGCCATAAGTGGGCAGGACCCTGAATTCCTGGTGCCACTTTTAGTTTTAGCTCTTAGATTTTATCCAGTGGACTGAGGAGCCAGGGGTCTGGGTTCTCTCCTAGATTTCCTTCTGTGAGCCTGGCCTATGTTTACTGTTTCCAACAGAATTCTCTTCTGTAACCTGCTTAGAATCCCCTGTAGGCCTCTCTCTTTCTCCATTTTATGGATGGTTAAACTGAGGCTCAAAGTACTCAAGTGACTTTTCTGTTGTCACGGGGGCAGGGGCAGGAAGAGAGCCAGAGCTGGGAATGCGGACTTGGCTGAACTTCTGTGTCCCTGGAAGGGCCGTACCTGCCCAGCCAAGAGCAGCAATGGAACTGCTTTTCTTCCCCTTTGCTGAGTCCACTCTTGATTTCAGGTCAGCTCTCTGAGGAAGAAAAATCCTCTCAAGGAACGGAGACCCCAGGCCAGGGGCACGATGGCAGCCTCAGCTCCCTTAAGGAGCCTGGAGGAGGAGGTGACCTGCTCTGTCTGCCTGGATTACCTGCGGGACCCGGTAACCATCGACTGTGGCCACGTGTTCTGCCGCAGCTGCACAAGTGACATCCGTCCCGTATCGGGGGCCCGCCCAGTGTGCCCGCTCTGCAAGAAGCCCTTTAAGAAGGAGAACATCCGGCCCGTGTGGCAGCTGGCCAGTCTGGTAGAGAACATCGAGCGGCTGAAGGTGGACAATGGCAAGCAGCCGGGAGAGCTGGCCCGAGAGCCACAGGACATAAAGCTGTGTGAACGGCACCAGGAGAAGCTGCACTACTACTGTGAAGATGATGGCAAGTTGCTGTGCGTGATGTGCCGTGAGTCCCGGGAGCACCGCCCCCACACTGCGGTCCTGGTGGAGAAGGCCGCCCTACCTCACAGAGTGAGTCCTCCTGCGGGGAGACACGGGAGGCTTCCGAGGCCTGAGAGGGAGGTTCTGTCTGGGGTCCCTTCTGCCCACAGCTCACTGCTTGTCTTTCCCCAGGAAAAAATTTTGAACCACCTGAACACACTAAGGAGAGACAGAGACAAAATTCAGGGCTTCCAGGCCAAGGGAGAAGCTGATATCCTGGATGCACTGGTATGTGGACGTGAGAGCTCAGAGATGCTGTGTGTTCTCGGGGAGGGGCCAAGCAGCTGGGAAGTGTTTCTAGGAGTGCTTTGAAAGTATGGTTGCTAGGTTGGCTTCAGGTCAACTGGGGCTCACCCGAGGAGAGGTTGGCCTGGCCTGTCCCTGCAGGTGCAGGCTGTCCATTTGGGCCAACTGTGTGTCTCAGGCTTCGGGCCTGATGTCTCATGTCTGGCAGCCATAGCTGTTCTATGAGGGCTCTGAATAAGAGTTCTCTCCTTCTGAGAGTGAGGGACATAGGGTTTCCTAAGGAGGGGGCAACTGGGGGTGTTTGGGAGGGGGTGCCACTTTCAGAGTAGAGACCAAGAGGAAAGGGACAAAGAAGGCCTGAATAGCTCTCATTGAGGCTGTCCAGTGAGAGCCAGGCCCACTATGGCCAGCAGAGAAGACTGGCAGCACTGTGTGCTCTCGATTAGATGGGTCAGGAGGAACAGCTGATAATGTGGATCAAGTTCTGGGGGAGTATGTGTGCTGGGAAAATGGACACTGGAGGGATTCTGGGGTCAAGCCTACCCGTGTGGCGCCAGGCTATGAAGGAGACGAAGTAAAGGTAGAGCGAACTCACAAAGAACCTCCAGATCCTGTTGTACATGGGCACCCTCACGTGCTGAGAGACTGTGGACTCAGGCATTTCCAGCCCGCAGGACATCGTGAGCACTGCAGGGATAGGAGCCCTCACATCTGGCTTCACTGAGGAAGGGGGTCCAGTTCTGCTTGGAAGGGAGAGGGGACACTCAGTGTGTACAGAGTGTTGAAGGGAGGACTGGTTGACTTTGGACTTCCTCAAGCAGAGCTCCCTGAAAGAGGCAATACAGACATTATCTAGAAAGGTGGGGTGTGGCCAATGGGATACATGGGCCACCTTTCATTGCCCCAAGACATACTGGTCACTTAGAACAGATGTTGACGAACAGTCAGGCAGAGTCAGCTTTGGGAGCAGGGAGGGGAATAGGCTGAGAGACTAGGCTCAAGGAGGAGAGGGTGGGGCAGGCCCAGGGACTCTTCCTACCTCAAGGGTGGGATTCATCAGCAGGAGTCACCGAAGGACGGAGGACCTGTTCCTAGAGGGTCTCACATCTAGACCTGTCCCCTGCCCTCACAGACGAAGCTGCAGGGACAGAGGGAGTACATCGTGGCAGAGTTCAAGCAGGGCCACGAGTTTCTCAGGAATCGGGAGCAACACCTGCTGGACCAGCTGGCCACCCTGGAGCAGCTGCTCACCGAGGGCAGGGAGAAGTTCAAGACCCGGGGTGTCAGTGAGCTTGGCCGGTTAACACTGGTTATCTCTGAGCTGGAAGGCAAGGCACGTCAGCCAGCTGCAGAGCTAATGCAGGTAAGAGGCCTGCGGCCTAAGTGGGAGAAGGGTAGGGACTGGACTGCCGCTCTTACTGGGCTGTGAAGAAATTCCTTCTCATGCTGGGTGTGGTGGCACACACCTTTAATCCCAGCACTCGGGAGCCAGAGGCAGGCGGATCACTGTGAGTTCGAGGCCAGCCTGGTCTACAAAGTGAGTCCAGGACAGCCAGAGCTGTTAACCCAGAGAAACCCTGTCTCGAAAAACCAAAAAAAAAAAAAAATTTCTCCACCTCCTGTGTTCTCAGTTTTACTGTCTAAAATATGGGTGTGATAGTCTTATCTTTGTTTACTGCAGAGCCCACATAAGCTTAGACATTGAGGTGGCATCATTTTAGAAAAATAATCACCATCTACAAAAAGCCTCTAAAGAATTTAAAATGCGGGCTGGAGAGATGGTTCAGAGGTTAAGAGCACTGACTGCTCTTCCAAAGGTCCTGAGTTCAATTCCCAGCAACCACATGGTGGCTTACAACCATCCATAATGAAATCTGGTGCCCTCTTCTGGCCTGCAGGTATACCTGCAGGCAGAACACTGTATACATAATAAATAAATAAATCTTTAAAAAAAAAAAAAGAATTTAAAATGCCATGGGAGCTGAAGTTCTTTGTTGCCGTCCTCTTTCCTCAGCTTGAGACCTCCATCAGACAAGGCAGACATTTGTCATTTCTGAAACAGTCTTACTGTGACATACCATCTGTCCTCAAATTTAACGCAGTCCTGTGTCAGCGTGCTGCATGCTGGGATTATAGATGTACACCCCATGCCTGGCTGAGGCACCTCCTTATTTGATAGGTGCCTTAAATGGTTCTGGAGATGAGGAAAGGTGACTGAGGAGGGGCTGAACTGTGGCTGTCAGGATCCAGAGGTCCATGGAACGAGGGGGCAAATGAAGGAAGGTAGATGGGAGGTTTCCTCTGGACCGTGGGGCATCACCCTGGAGAACAGTGGGAGCAGGCTTTCAGGTTGCACCAGTACACTTCCTCATTCTTCTGCTTTCCAGAGGAATCATCACCCTTAGCTTTCTGCCGAGAGGGGAAGGCTGGACCTTCTCTGCTTATGAGCCAGGAGAAGGCTGCCTGCTAGTTTCCTCTGAACCTGTGATTTGAGGTAACGAACCTTTCTGCCAGCAGAGGACACACAAAGGTCTCTAGGAAATGGGGTTCCAGACCAGTGGCAGGGCACATCAACAGCCGGGACGGAAGAGATGGGGATGCCAGTCCCTAGCACAGGCTGCATAAGCAGGAGGCCTCCCTGCAGCAGATCAAGCCGCTTGTTGGTCCAGACCCTGGGGCAGTTTAGGAACGAGGTTCAACTCAAGCCTGGTGTCCGAATCCCAGGGTGTGCCTGAAACTGCAATTTAATTATCAGTTGTATTTATTAATAAGTATAAACTGTAAGATTAGGATGGTGGAGCAGCCGGCCTTGGCAGAGCAGCATGCGGCCTGGCGAGATATCAGCCAATGATCCTGGCCTGCCTTAACTGGCGGCCTGATTTATCCTGGGGATAGAGCCCCGGACCAAGGGTGGCCTACACCACCTGTAACCTAAACTCTGTTAAGTAATATAAGTTGTTATATTAGGCCGGTAGAATTACCAGCGGCTTGACGAGAGACTCATCAGAGTTTGATCGGAGTCGGATGGCCCTGGATTGCTTGGACTGGCGGCCTATAAGCTGCCGCAGTCCTTTCCCCAATATTTAAATACACCAAGACCTCTTAATGTTTCAACGCTTAACCCTTAGCTGGGTAGAGTCTCAATTAACTACTCTAAATTAACCCAGATCACCTAATCCCAAACTTCCATGTGCCTGTAATTACCTTCCAGCATTCTCAAACACGTCTATCTGCTTCCATGTCTACTGGTGGAATGAACTAATCCTCTATGTAAAACTCAGGGTTCCTGTTCTATCTCAGGAAGTCCCGCCTTCCTGTACTCTTTCTGCCCAGCTAATTGGCCATCAGTGACTTTTATTAACCAATCAAGAGAATGCCTCAGAAGGGGAGTAACCAGATCTCAACATTGAAATCAGCCTATCAGAAGCAGTGTCATTAGACCTTCCCCAACATGTCCCCATCTCCTTCCTTTACTCCTCTCTAGATTTCATTCATCAGACCCTGGGCCACTTGTGTCCTCTTCCTTTGTCCTACTTCTTTCTTCCCTTCAAGGAGTAATCAGACTTTCCTAGCAGCCCTTCTGTTTGTGGATGTGAGTTGTAAGTGGAGCCCTGAAGGTGCCAGGGTTTGTCACCAGTGTGTCTGTCTAGAGAGTGTTTTCCCCTGATCCACCCTAGGAGCAGCTGCTATGCAGGGGCCCCAGGCTGTACCTCAGCTCTGCCCCTGAGGCTCCCATGATGAGAGCGCTGAGGAGAGAAAATCTGCTTAAAACACTACAAAAAAAACAAAACAAAACCACCACATAAAATGCTGGTGTTGCCAGATTTTATCTGTTTTCCTGGAGCAGACTCCAGAACCCTCTGGAACAGTCTTTAACAGCCACAGTTTGATGATTGTGTTTGTTTTCCCAAATTGTACCTCTCGGAGTCGCCAGCTGGCCCTGTGCACATCCCCTCTCACCCTGCTGACCTCTGTAGTACCGGTCACTTACTAACATGGTATGTTGTTACATTTTTCATGTTGATTTTTTTTTCTCTCTCTCATCTGCTCCCCTCTGCTAGGACGCCTGCTCTACACAGGTAGGGATTTGTCTTTTTTATCGCTGCCTCTAGCTTCTAGATCAGTGCGGCCTGGCTCAAGGACTCACTTAGCAAAGGTTTGTGGAATGAGTGGAAGGAAAAGTGAAAAATCAGTCAGCAGAGAGAACTGTGGAGGCTTC
>CAJQZJ010037450.1:53134-67307 GCA_907164525.1 Lophiomys imhausi
CGTGTCCCCTCAGGCAGAGTGCACCAGTCTTCCTCTTGCATGCAGTGCTGGTCCCCAGTGATCCTGCACATCAGCTTGAGTTGCCCTGAAACAGTCATGGATGCTCAGCTTCTCCCTCAGCCCCCTGCTGCCACCTCCAGGTCCACAGCCCATGGCGGCTCCCAGGGTGACCTCCCCAGTTGTGTTGCCTCCTGCCACTATTTGCTAGGGAGCCACCAAGTGACTGGTCACCTAGGGTTTCTGCTAGTTGCTGCTCAGTAGCTCATAAGCAGAAGTTCCTTTGTGTTTTTGCTGCATGTCGGAGGTGGGGTCTAGGGACATCCATGAGGTCATCCAGGAGCTGGCTTATTTCTAGCTGGCTGTCTAGTCTTGGGGATGGTTGTTCTCAGCCATGAGATTTCAGTTGGACTCATCACTGCATTCAAAATTCATCCAATGAGAAGAAAAGAATTAGAAAGTAATTAAAAAAAGAAAAACAAGAGTGAGAAGTTTTGGTCTTTTACTCCCTACATCCCATTGGAATTTAGTCGTATGACCTGACTTATTGTAGGGAATGTGGGAAGTGTAGTTTCTTGACTGGTCACATGTTAAGGCAGAACATAAGACATTTAGTATTATAAAGATGGGGAGAAGGCAGGTCACATGCCTCAGCAGGTAAAGGTGCCTGCCACCAAGCCCGACCACCTGAGTTCCACCACAGAACCCACATGCTGAGAGGACCAACTGCCACGAGTTATCCCTGATCTCCACAGACATGGGGTATGCAGTACATGCACATACACAAAGGGGGGAGGAGGAGAATGGGTGCTGGGAGCCGTTTTTATTCTCTTACACATGACATAAAATTCACCACCCCACCGTCACCCCGTGCTGCCTGGTGTGATCTGGCCCTGCCTCATCTCTACGCCCTTTCCCATTTGCTGTCATACACCCAGCTAGTACCTTCTCATTCTTCAAGCCTTAGCTAAGTGTCTCCTGGGAGAGGCCAGGTTACTTGTCACCTCGGGTTATTTCTGCCCTTATGTTCTTTATTTCATCTCATATATAAGCCAGAAGAAGGCAGTGGGTTTCCTGGGACCAGAGTTATAGATGGTAGTGAGCTGCTGTGTGGGTGCTGGGAATCGAACCCGGGTCTGTGGAAGAGCAGACAGTGCTCTTAACCACTGAGCTTTCTCTCCAGCCCGTTGTTTGTTTGGGGTTTTTTTTTGTTTTTGTTTTTTTTATCTAATGGCCCACTAGACTGTCAGTTCTCTAGGGGAGGAAGCCATGCATGTTGCCTTTACTGTTATGTGCCTGCCTGTTACGTGGCATTGACTGGGTGCAGTTTTACTTAATTCACTTTAGTGCTCGTATTTTCTTCTTCCCTTGCAGGACAGCAAGGACTTCATCAACAGGTAAGAGTTTCATTTGCTTGTCATTGCTCATGCCTCTTCCCCTCCCCACTTCCATGGCCGTGGTCTGTTTAAACACGGGGTGGGGGGTGATAGTCACACAGCAGCCTTTGTTTCATCCCATGGCTTTTAAGAAAGAGATCTTTGAGGATTAGAGACTGCTCTCCCTCAGCGTGATCTCTGAAGTTCAGCCGGGCTCACTGTGCTCACCTGAAGCACGGGGAGAGTGGAAGCAGACGGTGCTCACATGTGAAAGCTGCTGGCCGCCTTTTGTCCTGGTTCAGATGGTGTTCCAGATAGTGTTCTCCATTAGGGATGATCAGACCTTTCCTGCTCACTTTGTAATTGTCAGGAACCCTGGCAGACAAAAAGAGCAGAGTGACAGCTTGTTGTGTCCATTGCTTTTTAGGTACCCACGGAAGAAGTTCTGGATTGGAAAAGCCATCCCTCACATGGTTAAAAGAAAGACAGGAGAATTCTCAGATAAACTTCTTTCTCTGCAGCGAGACCTGAGGCAGTTCCAGGGTAAGCGCTGAGGAGGGCACGAGGCTGGAGGTCAGACTGGGCCACACTTGCAGGTTTCTTGGCTTCTCACCACCATATTCTCCCTTCTCATCTTTCTAAGGGGCCCTGGCTTCTGTATCTTTTCTCCTTCTTCTTGGGATGTCCCAGAATTAACACCAAGTAAGGAGTGCGGTTCATAAGTTTGCTGGGCCTGAAGGTCATTTCTGTCTTTGTTTTCCTCTGTAGGCAAGCTGCTGAGAGA
Organism: Lophiomys imhausi; assembly: GCA_907164525.1. NCBI lineage: Eukaryota > Metazoa > Chordata > Mammalia > Rodentia > Muridae > Lophiomys > Lophiomys imhausi. The sequence goes on from CAJQZJ010037450.1 coordinate 55,292, forward strand.
CTTGGAGTATAAGACAGGTGAGTGAACAAAAGGTTGTTCCCACTTCACCTCGTGAAGAAAGCTTCCCCTGTGGAAGCCTCACTGGTACTGCCCAAAGGTGCCCCCCCCAACACAAACACACATTTCAGATCAGTCCTCTATGTGGTCTGCAGTATTGGTGACCCTTTGTGTCACAGGTCACACTCCAGTCCTTTTCCTCATCCCCCTGACCACAATAAGGTCCTTCTTTAAGAGCAAACAGCAGTGCTAGCCCAAGGCCAGAGATCATCTTGCCCAGACCTGAGCTGTGGTGTACTGGTACCTGCAGGGAACACAGTTCTCAGAGACTATGGTGGAAATAGCACTCTTTGAACTGTGCAGTGGGGCAGCACTGCCAGGTACTGTGGAGGTCAGTCACCCCTTCCCAGCTCACCACTGATGCTGTCACTTCCTCCCTTGTCCCACAGTAAGTGTCACCCTGGACCCACAGTCGGCCAGCGGGTACCTGCAGCTTTCAGAGGACTGGAAGTGTGTGACCTATACAAGCCAGTACCAGAGTGACTGCCTGCATCCCCAGCAGTTTGATTGTGAGCCAGGGGTGTTGGGCAGCAAGGGCTTCACCTGGGGCAAGGTATACTGGGAAGTAGAGTTGGAGAGAGAAGGCTGGTCAGAGGATGAGGAGGAAGGGGAGGAGGAAGAAGAAGGGGAGGAAGAGGAAGAAGATGAGGAGGTCGGCTATGAGGGCGGATATGAAGACTGGGAAACAGATGAGGACGAGGAGTCACTTGGGGAGGAAGAGGTGGAGGAAGAGGAAGAAGAGGAGGAAGTTGTGGAAAGTTGCATGGTGGGAGTGGCCAAAGACTCTCTGAAGAGGAAAGGAGACCTCTCCCTGCGGCCAGAGGATGGTGTGTGGGCCCTTCGGCTCTCCCCCTCAGGCATCTGGGCCAACACCAACCCTGAGGCCCAGCTCTTCCCAGTGCTGAGGCCCCGGAGAGTGGGCATTGCGCTGGATTACGAAGGGGGCACTGTGACCTTCACCAATGCAGAATCACAGGAAGTCATCCACACCTTCACGGCCACCTTCAGCCGGCGCCTGGTTCCCTTCCTGTGGCTCAAGTGGCCAGGAACGCGACTTCTGCTAAGACCCTGAATTCCACAACCTGCCTGGGCCACACTATAGAAACTTTACTTCTCTGAGATTCCAGGACTCTGACATGAAGAAGGCTCGCCTGGACCCCACATCCATGGAACTTCCCTTCTCTGGGATCCCAAGACTGATGGAGGAAGGTCTTGGCTAGAGCATCAGGAGGAGAGGAGAGGGACATCACATCCACTGCCACCATCTCCCTACTGCCACGGCCAAGGTCTCCCTCAGCACCGTCACTCTTATCTGTATTTCTTGTTCCAGCTTCTCACCCTCCTGACAGTTTCCTTTGGGGTCTTCTGCTCTGAAGACCAGATGACTCCCTCCTTTGTGAGCACCCATTTATCTTGACTCTGTGCTCTCTGTTGAGCAGGGGCGGCGGCAGCAGTATTTTCTGGTTCAGTTGTTACCCGATGCCCCTGGGGAAGACCTTCAATGACATCTGAAGCCATTTTACTGTCTTCAGATTTGAGGTTCCCCTTGCCCAAAAGCACTCTGTTGCCTACCTTTCCTGGCTTAAACTCACTTTTCCTACCCCACCAGACTTAAATACCTGAAGATGCAGGAATGGACATAGTCAGGATATATTGAAGTTTTCAAGGCCGTGTAAGTTTGTGTCTTGGAGTGCTAGTGGAATCGGCTAGTGTGGTTACCAAAGCTTATGGTCTCCAAATCCAGACCTAAGGAGGTAAGGCTCCCCATGTTCATCTGTGGCTCAGAAAGCACCTAGGTACTGTGGCGCAGGTACCAGCTGTGGTCAATAAATTGTCTCTGCAGAGTAGTTGTTGTGAAGGGAGTCTTTAAAACAACCCCAGCATCTTGCTCTTGAATCATGGATCTAAAAACACTAAGGCCAGTACCCAGAGAGTCAAGACTCCCCTTGCCTCGGGGTCCCCAGCTTCAAGCCCCTGTTACTGGCCCTGTGGAGTGTCCAGATCCACTTTCCTAGGAGGTGGGTTGGTGAAGGGAAGACAGAACTCCCGCCCCGGGTCTTACTATGAGAAGAGCAAGTGTTAGCTCCTCTTTGCTCCTGAGAGACTACTTCCAGACACAGGGTCACTACCCTGTCCCAAGACTGAACCCTTTGTATACATCACATGCTGCCTGGGTCACTAGTACATACGCAGTGGCTCCCTCACCGCCCTTTGTTTTTCCTAGAGTTAATCACCTTTTCTCCCTTCTCCTTTACTTCATTCCCCATGTTTTCATCACTGAATAAACTACAAGTTCTTTCAGGAGTCAGAAATCTCAAGACAGTCATCTAGTGCTGTCTCCGTGTTTATCTTGGTGCCTTCTGAAGTGACTTTGAACCTTAGCCATTGGTTGCCCCAGCTTTTTAAATCCTCTTTTGTCAACAGACTGGGGTTTCTGGACTTTTTCCCCCTGAAGTCTGTAGCCCAGGCTAGCCTCAGTTTCATTATGTAGCTAAAGACGACTTTAAACTTCCTATGTCTACCTTCTAAGGTCTGAGACAGTGCCACTGTGCCTGGTTTACACAGTGCTGGGGCCTGAGCCTGGGGTCGTGCACATCCTAGGCAAGCATTCCCTTCAGCTACATCCCTGGCCCAAATAGGACCCTGTGTTCCCTCTCCTAATTTATGGTGTTTTGGTCACGCACCATCTGAGATGAGTGTAGAAGTTGGATTTTTAAAGTCTGCAGTATCTGGAAATGTTTGTCTCACTTGTACAGTGAGGGATTCTTCAAAATAGTTTTCCTTCAGAATGTCAGGGTTGCTCCACTGCCTTACGCACCTGATGTTCAGACTTCCCACGGGGGGCACTCTACCTCGTGACCCTTCTCAGTGGCCTGTTTCTGTTTTACAGAGGGGTTTGGGAGTCTTACCTGTGTCCTTACTTCATGTCCTAGCACATTTGAACCCACACATGCATGCATACATACATACAACATACATATATACATACATAGAAACACATACATACACACACATACATATATACATACATAGAAACACATACATACACACACATACATAAATACACACATAAAATTAAGGGACTAGACATAGATATGGTTGGCCTCAGGCTCACTGGGTGAGATTTAAAAGCTTGCCCTGCCACACCTGGGTGGGCGACTTTAAAATTGCCTGAGGCAACCTAGAGAAAGGCTTCTGTTGGTTCACAGTCTGTGGTCAGTGGTCTGCCGTAGCATCATATCCAGGCAGGGGTGCTGGACAGAGCAAAGTCACATCCTATCAGCCAAGAAGCAAAATGAGCTAGGGCCCACTTTCAGAGCACACCCTAGTGACATCCCACCCTTTGGACCAGTCCTTCAACACCATTCGGAGGCCTTGAATCTTGAAACTGTAGCATCCTACCTGTCCTAGCTCCAAGTTGTCACAATAGACAGACACAAGACACAAAAGCCTGAGGGTCACATACTTTATTAGAACATTCTCTCAAAGCCTAGAGAAATGATCTGCAGGGTCTTTGGGGTCCATCCAGAGTTAACGACAAGGCCCCAAAGCATCTCCACCTTTGTGTCCAAAAGTTACTATAAATTAATGCAAGCCCAACCGAGTCCTGTTTTGAAGCTTTTACACATTTTTTCTTTGTTTTTTCCCTTTCAAATCCCATTGGCTCATAGCTTTGCTGGTATGTCTGTGGTATAGCCTTCCTTTTCTGCCTCTGGCTCTCCATTTAGAGGGATCGCCATGTCCAGGAACAGAATCGCAGGAAGCTGAAGGCACTCAGCACATAAATTCAAAACTACTGTACGAGATTCCAAGGTACTAAGTTCCAATCTCATTTTTGATTACTAGAGACAGAGCTGGGCTCCATGCTGCTGGTGTCTCTGCTACACTTCCTGACTCCACCTCAGTCTTTCAAAGTCTGACAGGAACTTGCTTTCCAGGTGGGATAGGTCTGGAGAGAGAGAGATGGTGATTGGAGCCCTGGTATGGGACCTCTGCAGGCTCTCTCACCCTGCCTGGGCAGGCCAGGGCCAGGTCTAAACTGCCCAGGACAGCTGTGTCCCCTGGTGCAGGGCAGATGGGTGCTAGCCAGCTGTAGCAAGAGCATCATGCCTAGATGCTGTCCCCTCACCCTGGCCACCTCAGGGGGCCACTCCCCCAGTGCAAGCCACCACTCAAGTGGACATTCCATCCTCGGAGAAGACCAGGCTCAGGTTTGTGGTCTGAGGGTCCAGAATGAGCCTTCCCCTTGGATGGAGGATGGAGCACCATCCGATGCTGCCTGTTCCTCGGGCCTCTGTTTCTGGAGGACAGAAGTGGCAGCTCTGCCTTAGGATTTGCTTCTTGAAGTGAGGTGGCCAGGCCAGCCGCAGCACAGTACCTAGGAGCCTGTTAAGAAACACAAAATCTTGGGCCTAGACTGTCCAAACAAGAGCCTTCATTTTAACCAGATGTCTGGATGATGTTTCTGCGGAAGTTAAAGAAGTGGGGATGAAATATAGGAACAGGCAAGTGCTGCTGGGAACAGTTAAGCTCCAAGTTGAAAGTAAATTCTCTCCCAGTCCCTTTTTTGTGGCCCTGGGGCTTTATGTATGCTAGGCAAGCAAGCTCTAGCAGAAAGCTGTTAGAACCCAGCTCCCCTCAAAGCCCCCAAGAAAGGATCTTTGTAGCTGAGGCTAACCTGGAACTAACTGTAGCCCAGACTGACCTCGAACCTTTGGCAGTCTGATTGCCTCTACCATTCAAGTACTGGGATTGTAGCTGTGTGCCACCATGCCCAGCAAAATGCTAGTTTTTGAATAATGTAATATTTTGTTCAAATCTACAGAGAATCTAGCATAATTCTAGGCAAAGCTTGGGGGCTTAATACATATTTTGAATGAATATTGAAGTAACTGACAATATTCATCAATCTGTGTGTCAGGTACTGAGCTAAACTCTTTGCATATGTTAATTTAATCCTCTTGGGTTTACAGTGTAGTTTGTTTTGTTTACATTTTATGATGAGGCAGTGATAGGGAGAAAGGCTTAACCAACCCAAGACCCTATGCAATCAGGGTCCACGTGAGTACATGTCATTGCTGTTTGTGGCCGTGGGTGAACAAATGGGGAAAAGCCTCCCAGAGTCCTTGCTGATTACCTGAATCTGTTTCCAGATGATTCATCAAGTTCTCTGAGGAAAGCAGAAACAGAAAGATCTGTGAGACTCGCTTTTTCCTAGAGATACCCCCAGGGAGGGTGTCCTGACTGGGATAGAGGACTCTTGAGAGGAGGTATGTGCCTCACCCTCCTGGGCTTCCAGTCTGGTGCCTCTGCCCTTGGACAGAGGAGACCACAGTCTAGGGAATTGCTTCCTGAGTAGAGTGATATCTTGTGGGTAGGTCTGGGGAGGGAAGATATTTAACCCAAGCTGTTTGCATATTTTTGCTTGGGTTTTACTCTATAGCCCAGGCTGGTCTGAAAACCTCAAATCCTCCTGCCTCAGTCTCCCTGGTGCTGGCAATACAGGCATGTGCCACTATGCTTGGTGGTTTGAACCAGGTTTTGAAGTTGGGGAAAGATGAAGACAGGTAGAAGGTAGAACACCTGAAGGGATCTGGAGCCAGTTTACCTGAAAATGTGCTCAACATCTTTGGGAGGCAAAGAATTTTCCTGTGAAGGTTTCGAATCTTCTTGACAAGATCAGAGGAAATGGCCTCTGGACTCACAAAAGTCTTCATCTCATACCTGCAGACAAGTTGGAAATTAAATACCAAAAATAAAAAACTTTCTTTTATCTATGTGTACATGTGTGTGTTTGTGTTTGAGTGTGTGGCTTCCCTGGGAGGTCAGAGGAGTGTGCCAGATGTCATAGAGCTGTAGTTAAAGTGGGTTGTGAACTGCTTGATCTGGGTCCTAGGAATCCAGCTGTAGGCTTCTGGAAAAGCGACAATCGTTTTTAGCCGACTCTCCAGCCCCCAGAAGTAATTCTTGGAAGATACAGGTCAAAAATAGCCTGAAGGATGATCTTAGTATCTGTTCTGAAAATTAGATTCAGCATGATTTACCTTCTCTAGGTAAGTATGGTTCACAAAGCAAACCATACTTTGAACTGTAATGCGACTGCCAGGGAGACTGAGGCAGGAGGATTTCAGGCTTTCAGGCCAGCCTGGACTACATAATAAAACCCAAACAGTATGGTTCATAGACTTTTCACTGGGCAGTGGAGGAGTTAATTTTAATCCCCTTGAGCATTGGAGCTTGGGTCTGTCCAACACAAAGGGGCAGATGGCATCACCCTCCTTCACCTCTAGAGGGAAATGTGACTGGAAAACAGCCCTACACTGTTCTTCCCGATCTGTGTGCCGGTCTTTACAGTGGGAAAAGAGCTGGGAAGGAAGGGAGGCTCTGGTCCCTGCAGTCCTCATCACTCTGGCTGTGTGAGTGCATATGCCCTTCTCCCTCAGCTTCCCCATCACATTGTAAGGGCCACTGCACCCTTCTTGGCCTTAATCCTAACACTTGTGAGAAACATGTTTGGAGACACTTTCAAATGGCTTTAGTTTTTTGTTTGTTTTTGGGGGGTAGGGGCTTTTTCCAGACAGCCTTTCTCTGTAGCTTGTCCTGGAATTCACTGTAGATCAGGCTGGCCTCGAACTCAGGCAGACAGCCTGCCTCTGCTTCCCAAGTGTTGGAATTAAATGATTGCTCCACCACCACCTGGCCAGCTTTATATAATATACTAGTATTTTAGTATATTTTAATGGATTAAAGATCCATCTAGGAACTGGTCATGCCCAACACCAGAGTTCTGTACCCAGCATCTACATGGTGGTTCACAAATGTCTGTAATTCCTCTTCCAAGGCATCTGCCAGCCTCTTCTGGTTTCCTTTGCCACCAGGCATGTACATGGTGCACAGACATATTTGCAACCAAAACACTCATACACATAAAATACAAATAATTAAACTGGATCATCCTAAAGTCATGATTGTTATATATAACTTTGCTTTGAGGGGGAAAAATATCTCTCAAAAACCATATCAATATTTATTTGGTTATTTATTTTGAGATGGGCTCTCACTCTGTAGCCTAGACTTGCCTCAAACTCGTGATCTGTCTGCGTCAGCTTCCCAAGCACTGGGATTAAAGGCATGAGCCACAGTTCCCAGTTTCAACCCATCTGTTTACTGAGTTTGAGCTGATAGTAAGAGAGGAAGTGGCCTGTGTATCAGTGTTTCTCTGGGTAGTCATCCCCAAGGGGGAAGATGGATTGCAATGTCTCTAAGATGCTCATAAAGGAGGCAGTACTGGAGAAGGCCTTACCTACTCTGGTTGAGTCTGACATCCTACAAAAGAAACACAAAAACATGCACTTAGTTTCCACATGACCTTTCCCATCAGGGACTCTAGATCTTTCTGTCTTAACATCAGCTGACAGTCCCTCCTCAGAGTGCTGGAGCCTCTTAATTACTTACCATATGTTTCAGTGTTCTCTTCATGTTTCCTGACTAATGTAGGACTTTGCATTCAGTTCCTTTGCTCTGATTGCTCGGTTCCAGTTGTACCCTTAGATGGGCTCTGCCCCCAGTGATTAATAGATGGTGGAGAACAGAGACCAGCCTGAGTTGGAAGTTGGAACTAATCTGGGGCAGGACACAAAGCTATTGATGGTGCTCTTCCTGTGCATTAGGGACCATGCTGGTCTATTTCTTAGGTGGATTACAACTCCGTGAAAGAATGCCATTATCCCATGCTTACAGACTCACTCAGGTGACAAAGTTGAAAGAGCTGACACTGACCTCAAGATGGTTGCTCATGGTCATCTTTACCTGATCCTCAAGCATGTCTTGGGAAGTTCTCTAGTCTTTGGGGCCACAGAAAATAGACCCTTCTCAAAGGGTCTTTTCCCTTTCCCTTTCCTGCCTCTGTCACCTTCCAGCTGTAACACAGCTCCCCCTTCCTGTGGGACCCTCTGCTGTCCCACAAGATGCTAAGGTTGTCTCTTACTTGCAGAAGTTCACTTGCTGGCCGCTGACACTTCTCCTCCAGCTCCTCAACCTGGGAACCCAGCCTGTCAACTTCCTGGGAGACCTTCACGATATACTCTTCCCTCTCCTTCCAGAGCTGCTGTTCTAGCTCCTCCAGCCTGGTCAGCAGGAGGCGCCTCTGGTCCCCAAGCTCTTGGTTCAACCTTTCAAAAGCAGCTTCTACCTGTTGCTTCTTGCTTTCAACCTGTATCTGTGAGGATATGAGGAGGGACTCAGAACTGGCTTCCATAAGGATCATCTGTGTACTTATTAAGAGAAACAAGGAGTAAGCAGTTTCAAGACTCATTTCTTTAAAAAAAAATGGTAGAAAAAGATAAATCTCAAGATAAACTTGCTGACAATTAGCATATGAATGCCATGTTGAACTCTCAGAGCCACACTGAACTAAAAAAAATCCTTCCATATTGTTTCTATGGCCCTACTGTTTTTGTTTTCTTCTCTGTTGCTATGATAAGACATCGACAAAAACCAGGTTGAGGAGGAAAGGGTTTATTTCTTTTCTTTTTCTTTTTTTTTTTTTTTTTGGTTTTTCGAGACAGGGTTCTCTGTGTAACAGCTCTGGCTGTCCTGGACTCACTTTGTAGACCAAGCTGGCCTCGAACTCACAATGATCTGCCTGCCTCTGCCTCCCAAATGCTGGGATTAAAGGCATGCGCCACCATGCCCGGCGGAAAGGGTTTATTTCATCTTGTACTTCCACAGCACAGTCTGTGACTGGGAGTACTCAGGGCAGGAACTCAAAACAGGAACCTAGAGGCAGATGCTTGGAAGAAACAATGCTTTCTGGTTTGTTCTCCATGGCACGCCTAGACTATTTTCTTATATAATCAGGGCAACCTGCCCAATGTAGGCTGGATGATCCAAAATCAATAATCAAGATCTCTCACAGACTTACCGCATACAGCCAATCTGATGGATGCATTTTTTCAACTTTCTTTTTTGTTCTGTTTTGTTTTTCAAGACAGGGTTTCTCTGTGTGTAGCCCTGGCTGTCCTGGACTCACTTTGTAAACCAGGCTGGCCTTGAACTCACAGTGATCCGCCTGCCTCTGTCTCCTGAGTACTGGGATTAGGAAGGGGATTCCCTCTTCCTTGATGACCCTAGCTGTGTCAAGATGCCAAAAATAACTAACCAGTGCACCTACCAAATCTTCTTTAGATTCACATGGAGTAAAACTGTAGTAACTTCTTTTCTTGGGATATATTTCCATGTCTCATGTATCCAAGCTAGCCTCAAACTGAATTCGCCTTGAGCATTTGACCCTCCTACATCCGTCACCCAAGGGCTAAGGTCACAAGTGTGCACCACAGCTTCCATTCTACTCTCTGCTGGGTACTGGACCTAGGGCTCCAGGTGTTCTAGGCGACCAGTCTTCACAATGAGCTATTGCCCACCCAACTGCAGTGAGTTCTTAGAGGAAAAGTTAAGACAAAGGGAGTTGTGATCAGAGCTGCAAACCATGGAGCACATTTCAGTGGGATCTGAGAGATGCTGGAGAGAGCTTTCTGTCTCAACACTCTGACTCTTGGGTCACAATACCAGAAATGCCTAGTGTGGACTTTCCTCTTGATAAGTGCACCATGAAGGAAGTGGCGAGAAGCGGCCAAATCTAGCTGCGTCATTCGTCTGCTGCCCTCAGAACCTGAACCTGGACACTATAAGCTTCCCTGGTGAAGCTGAGGTTTCTAATGGATACACTCCACCAGGACAGCCACGGACCCAGGCCAAGTCCATTTCATAATGGATTCGAGCTTTGGGTTTTGCCACATGGCATTAGGAGCACCACTTTTACGGGCCTCAGTTTCCCCCTGTGTAGGAGAAGAATAAAATAAGTCTTGGATTTGAAGATGTCTGAACCACCTCTCCCTTCTGTGCCCTCAGACACCAGATGCCTTTGTGAGGCTGCAGGAAGATGAGCTAGAAGTTCTTTTCAGCCCAGTAACAGATACTAGCTAACAGACTTCCCTGTCTTTGAAGGAAACCCCCCAAGGAAGCAACATAGTGATGCAATTCAGTTTGTGCCTAGCATGCCCAAGGGCCTGGGCTGGATATCTCTTTAGGTATAAACAGGATGGTGGCACATGCCTCTAAATCCCAGCACCTGGGAGGTGGAGACAGTAGGGTCAGCTAAGTAAGGAATGTGAAACCAGTTTGAGCCACAGGAAGCCCGGTACCTGACAAAGCAAAGAAAAAAAGGAACCGATAGCCAGGGGTGTGGCCTTTACCAGAACGTCTTGGAGCTTCTGGTCTTCTTGAAATTTCCTGTCTTCCATCTTGTCCCTCTCCATTCTCAGAGCCTCTAACCGACTCCTGAGCCGATCCTGTCGGAGAGAAGAGAGCAGAGGGAGAGAGGGCCAGTGAATAATCCAACTGGCAAATACTGTGTGCATCACTGAGGCTGACAGACTCAAAGCTGACAGAAGGTCTGATCCTTGACCTTCTTCTCTAGCATCACCGGAGTGTATGTGCCAGCAGGGAGACCAGGAGCAGGACAAGAGCCGAGAGAAGTCTCTAGATGGCAAATCTCTATCCCCTTTCCTTCACTCACCCACTGGCAGGTCACCATCCTGCCCCCGCCCCCACGAAGCTCCTTGCCCTCAGCTCCTTACCCTGTAGGGCTGGATGGCTTCATCCAGGAACGCCACGGTGTGCGCCTGGTGGGCGGGGCCCTCCCTGCAGAACACGCAGAGCAGCTCCGCGTCTGTCTTGCAGAAAAAGTAGATCTTCTCTCCGTGCTCCTCGCAGCAGGTCTCATCCAGGTGACCCAGGGGAACCGGGGCCACTGCGGCCTGGGTTCGCTCCTCTTCTTGCCCTTGACAGAGCGGGCACAGCAGCTGGGCCCCCATTGGGGCGCGTGGGAGGCAGAGTAGGCAGACAGTGTGTCCGCAGGCTGTGGTCACCGCATCCTGCAGGGGCCGGGAGCAGGCGGGACAGGCTACCTGGAGTCCCCTCAGAGACCGGGTTGAGGGCATCACCGTGCCTTCCTCTGCCGGTCCACACAGTCTTCTGACTCTGTCCAGTCCAATTTCCTCTCCCAGAAACTGAGTCACTTTTAAATTCGTCACTGCCACAGAAGCAAAGAAGGCAGGAATGTCAGCTCAGCGAAGTCACCTGGCTAACCCTGGCCTCAGACACGCCCAGAACCCTGGGCCACCACCCAGGAGCTAAGCAGGTCCAAACTCCAGGGCATCTTGATTACCCAGCGTTTCCCAGTGGCAGGCAGGTGACCTGGCTCTCCACTCCTGTCGCCGTCTGTCCCTGGGGTGGAGAGCAGCGTATTGCACCATGAGGTCACCTGGAAATGGGGTTTCCTGGAATCTCTTGGCCACAGAAGGGTGGGACCGTTGGGGAGGAGCCGCTTCCTTTCACGCTGAGCAAATGAGAGCCATAATCCCGGGCTAGGAGGCCTGCGGTAGCATCCAAGTCCAGCCTGTGGGGTTAAGACTGACTTCGAGAGGATGGGGGGGTTGAGGGGGAGGAGGGTGGAAGGGTGGGACTGGAGGGGGAGTAGGGAGGGGATTGTGATTGAGATGTAACTTGAAGAAATAAAAAATAAATTATTAAAAAAAAAGAAGGCCAACAACAGCAGGGCATAGTGGTGCACGCTTTTAATCCCAGGACTTGGGAGGCAGAGGCAGGTGGATCTCTGAATTCAAGGCTAGCTTGGTTTACAGAGTGAGTTCCAGTACAGCCAGAGCTATATATATAGTGAGATATATATATCACTTCCTCAAGAGGAAGAAGAGGAGGAGGAAGAAGAAAAAGTAGAAGAAAAACAAGAAGGAGAAGGAGAAGGAGGAGGAGAGGAGAAGGAGAAGGAGGAGGAGGAGGAGAAGGAGAAGGAGGAGGAGAAGGAGGAGGAGGAGGAGGAGAAGGAGAAGGAGAAGGAGAAGGAGGAGGAGAGGAGAAGGAGGAGGAGGAGGAGGAGGAG
>CAJQZJ010037450.1:74878-97782 GCA_907164525.1 Lophiomys imhausi
CTCCCCCTCCCCCTCCCCCTCTCCTCCTCCCCCTCTTTCCCTTTCCCTCTTCTCCTTCTCCCTCTCCACCCCCCATCCCTTCCTCTCTTCCTTTCCCCTCTCAGGACATCAGAAGCACTCTAATAAGGTTAGTGATACAATGTCTTTTTCTTTTCTTTTTTTTTTTTCACACATCCATCCATACACCACCCACCTAGTTGCCATACAAATAAGCCACACCCTCACATTAAGGATACAGTCATGTGTAAATCTACAGACGTTCAAATGTGTTCTCCTGTACTGCTGTACATCTACCCGCTTGTGTAGCAGTGGGGTCCATCTCAGAGGAAGGATGTCTCTGGGTGGGAAGTTGATGCTCCAAGCCAAGAAGAAGATGACTGCCTGGAGACATCATTGAAAAAGAAAAAATCTCGGGGCTAGAGAGACAGCTCAGTGATTAAGAGCACTTGTTGCTCTTGCAGAGGACCCAGGTTCAGTTCCCATCACCCATGTGATAGCTCACACTAAGTGGATCCTATTCCCTTTTCTGGTCTCCATGGACACTACACACATGTGATACACATGCATACATGTAGGTAAAACACCTATACACACAAAATTAGGTTTGTTTTGTTTTTTTAAGAATAATTCACAGACTCTGCTATTTCTGTGCCTCTAGATGCGAAACCAGAAAGTGCCGGAAACCTGAGGCTGTATCCCCAGAGCTGGGCCAAAGGATCCGGGACTTCCCCCGACAGGCCATCCCTCTGCAGCAGGAGATAAAGACATTTCTGGGTAAGGAATGGCCTCCATAGCATGCCAGCATGTACCCAGCCTAGGCTTCGGATGGATTCCTGACTTCATTGCCAAATGACTATACTATGTATTTTAGCAAGTTTCATCTCCTTTAGTACCTTGAATTTCTTATTTGCCAAGTCCAATAAAATCTAACTCTCGGCATGGCGTGGTAGCAAAGACAAATAGTAATAAAAGTGAAGATTTGGGGGTTGGGGATCAACCTGTTGAATGAATCTGACCACTTGATGTGAAGCAGAGGACAAGACAATGATTAGCAACTTCCATTGTTCTCCACCGTCCGAAGTTCTCAGCAGTGTGTGTAACACATGGGTGTTTTGATGTTGATCAACTTTGTTAATTATAGCCAGCAGCAGCATTGGCCTTACTGTAGAGGATGACTCTTCATTTCTCTTTTGCTTCCCTTCTGCTGGCTTTTTTTTTTTTTTTTTTTTGCACTGTTGAAAGTTGAACCCGGGGCCAGTGTATGGTAGGCAAGCGCCCTACACTGACCTACATCCCCAGTCTTTTCACCTGCTTGCTTTTATTGGCATGGCTGTCTAAACTGAGACGCCCTCACAGGGACTGAGGCCCACCCCACTCCTTTCCGGGAAGGAGCCGCAATGGCAGCCAGCCAGGAAAGGTCCAAATGTAAGTTGTGACTTTCTGCTCCCCACAAACTGTGACATCACGGTCAATGTCACCTATTTCTAAATGTCACACCCACAAAAACATTTCCCTGGGAGGATATTCCTGGAAGCCTACTTCCTGCAAATACTCCCATGGGCTAGACAGTAAAGGGAGTTTTACTCTAATCAAAGGCTGACTTTTGACTGGCCCAGACAGTTTATTTCCAAGGAGAAGAAAGAGTGAACCCACTTATCTATTCCCTAATTAGATGTGTGTGAAGATAGAGAAGTAGGCAAGGCAGACATATTCCCTGTCTGCTCAGGGGTAGGGTAGCAGGCTTCTCACTGGGCTCCAGGCCAGGGCATTTGCCTCACCCCTTGTGAGAATGCATATCTGTGACCCTGTCCCAGAATGTCTGGATTTGAAATGACAGTGAGTGCCCTAAGAGGTTTCGTGCAAGTGTGTGTTTAGAAGCATTGCTCTAGAGGATTCCAACTTCCATTCTTCTCTCCGTTCCTTCCCTCTTCTGAACCACCTTTTCCTGAGTGTTCTGTGGTTTTGAGATTAATGAAATCTCACCTTGTCATTATTTCCTTCTTACAGAAAAACTCTGCTTTGAGTTGGACTATGAGCCAGGTAAGCAGTACACGTTAGGACAGGGAGAACAGAGATGTCCTGAGAAAGAGAGGTGGTGTTTCTGGGTTCTAAAATATGTTTGTTATTTATGTTAAAATAACATAAATAACTGTGTTAAATAATTGTGTAGACATTCACACACACATAATACACACACACATGACATGTAGCATACATACTTGTGTATATAACCATACATATTCCACATTCAACCCCAGATAGTAAAACGCTACTTTGTATTGAATGTGGTAAGATTTTCTCCCCTTTCCATTATTCTGTAACAATGTAGTATAACAACTATTTCCACAGCATTTACATTGTATTGTACAACATAAACAACCTAAAGATGATTTGAAGTATTTGGGAGGATATGTATAGTTTACATGTAAATAATATTTCTTTTTACATAAAGTACTTGACCTTTTGTGAAGTTTTGTATGCAAAGGGGTCCTGGAAGAAACACCTTACAGACACTGGGATATGATGGTATAAGGCTACTAGGAGAGCCATGAAGTGGGGACAGGGACCTATTCCTAATAAATCTGGTCTTTAGGTTTGCTCATGTATAATGGACAGGATGATTAACAGAAAGAAAAAAAAGGATACAGTCTATCAAGCAAACCTTTCTGGATGTGGAGAACTTTTGCTGGGTTTACAGTCACATTCTCAGAATTGTCAGAAACCTCTGATTCCCCTCAGTTGTTATTTCTTAAATTATATAAACAGAACAGCTTGTGAGAGAGACAGGAAGGAGCCTCTCTAACGCTATTAGCTCCCCACCTGCAGGCCAAAGACCCAGGAGAGTCATGGAACTGTTGGAAGGGACGCTCTAACCCTTGGACAAGTCTCAATGTACAGGCTTTTTCAGTTTAGAAATTTGTTATTGTTGTTTGAGAGAGGGTCTCATTTTGTAGTTCTGGCTGTCCTGGAACTCTATGTAGACCAGGCTGACCTCGTCGAACTCATAGAGATCCATCTGTCTCTGCCTCCCAAGTACAGGGATTAGAGGGGTGTACCGCCATGCCCAACTTCCTTCAGTTTAGAAATATCAAACATATCAATATATAAGGAGAACTGGGGCTCTAAACACAGTTTAGAAGGAGAGTGTGTAACCCCAGGGTGAACAGGAGGAAAGGCTGTACAAATGAGTCTCGGTATCCTCGGCCAAAGCAGGGAATAAACTCTAGGTTATGATTGAAAGGAGAAAAAAATGTCTGTTTCTGAGAAAAAGGCTGAAGGAAGAAGCTATGCATGGAGATTGTGAGAGGAGAGGTTTGAGAATGAAAGTGGTCATGTGAGGGGAGGCTGTCTGGGGGACATGCTATATATTTTATGTTTATTTATTATTTCAGGTTACATCTCCATCACAGTGCCCTCTCTCCACCCCTCCCAGGCCCACCTTCCCACCCTTTACCCCCTATCCCTTCCATCCCACTCCTCTGGAGTGGAGTGTCCTTACATAACAGTCCTCCGCCCCAGTTCAGCAGTCCTATGAGGGCCAAGAGCCTCCTCATACACTGGGGGCCTACAAGGCAGCACCACTAGGGAAAAGTGTCTCATTTACAGGAAAAAAGTCTATGTTCCTGTTCCCTTTGGTGCATTGGTTGTAGTATAGTTATCCTGTACTTCATGGCTAAAATCCAACTATAAGTGAATAGATGCCATGTGCATCCTTCTGGGTCTGGGTTAGCTCACTCAGGATGAGCTTCTCTAGTTCCATCCATTTGGCTGCAAATTGCATGATTTCATTGTTTCTGATAGCTGAGTAGTATTCCATTGTGTAGATGTACCAGTTTTTTTTTTTTTTTATCCATTCGTCGGTTGAGGGACATCTGGGTAGTTTCCAGTTTCTAGCTATTACAAATAAGGCTGCTATAAACATGGTTGAGGAGATGTCCTTGTGGTTTGGTGAGGAATCGTGTATACCCAGGAGTGGCAGGGACATGCCATGTCTAAAGATGTATGTGAGGATGGTATATTTGAGGAGAAGCTGTATGTAAAGCCAGAGCATGTGTAAAAATGATTACGGGGGGGGGTGTTTATGAATGAGGAGGCTGTGCATGAGAGAGTCTGTGTGTAGGGTTGGTTGTGTGCAGAGGTATGGCTATGTCAGAATGGGGGGCGTACGTGGAAGGATGCTGCTGAGAAGAGGTTGTAATGAGAAAGCTATGTGCAAAGGTAGTTGTATAAAGAAGGCAGTGTACAAGAGGTGCCATGAAGGAGGGTAACTATCAGGAGGGCTGTTTGTGAGGTAGACTGTTGGGAAGGGAGGCACCCATGTTTGAGGAGGGTGTAAGAGGAAGGTGTGTGTGAGGGTGGCCACTTGTGAAGTATGGAATGTGTGAAGGGACATTGTGTACAGAGGCTGTGTGAGGCTGGCCTTGTAAGAGGGAAGTAGTGTGAGAGAGGGGGGATGTATGAGGAGCCTCTATGTGAGGCCGCCTCTGTGTGAGATTGTGTGTGGGGAGAGGGCAAATCTAACAAGGCTGTGAGAGGGGATCTGTGTGTGAGAGCAGACCGTGAAGGCAGGGCGTGTATGCAGGTGTATGACTGACTGAGTGAGGAAAGCCGGTATGAGGCTGGGTGTATATGAGGGAGGTGGTGTGTGAGGATGGCTGGGAGCTGGGGGAGAAAGTGTGAGGGTGCCCATGTGTGAGGCGGGTTGTGTGTTAGGGAGCCTGTGTGCTTCACCAACAGGACACTTGGCCGCTCATCATGAGCTGGGTAGCTCTCGAGAGGATGGCAGACCAACCGAGGGCAGCATACTCCTTGTGACTGACTTTTCTGGCTGTAACATGTACACACAACCCCTTGCCATCATGTTAGGATGCAGATTTTAGTCTGTGGCTCTCACAAGTTCCTTGGTGACGACCATGCTCCGGCACACATAGATGGTTTAACAGTAGCAGGCAGGTATGGACGTGAGCTCTTAGGCTGTCCTAGTAGGTCATAGAGGATGTCTGCTGACACACTTGTCCCTTGTTTTATTCCACAGCTCATATCTCTCTAGATCCCCAGACTTCTCACCCCAAGCTCCTCCTGTCTGAAGACCACCGGAGGGCTCGGTTCTCCTACAAATGGCAGAATTCACCAGATGCGCCACAACGTTTTGATAGAGCCACCTGTGTCCTGGCCCAGCGTGGCTTTACAGGGGGGAGACACACGTGGGTGGTGGATGTCGACTTGGCCCATGGAGGCAGCTGCACTGTAGGTGTGGCGAGAGAGGATGTTCGAAGGAAGGGAGAGCTGAGGCTGCGGCCAGAGGAGGGGGTCTGGGCAGTGAGACTGGCTTGGGGCTTTGTCTCAGCTATGGGTTCCTTCCCTACAAGGCTGGCCCTGGAAGAGCAGCCCCGGAAGCTGCAGGTGTCTCTTGACTACGAGGTAGGCTGGGTGACCTTTGTCAATGCGGTCACCCAGGAACATATCTATACCTTCACTGTCTCCTTCACCCGGGAGATCTTCCCCTTGTTTGGACTCTGGGGCAGAGGGTCCAGGTTTTCCCTGAGCTGTCGAGAAGGTGCAGTTTCCCTCCTCTGAGTACGAGGCTAGAATGAAGTACCCTGGGGGGCTGACCCTTGGCTGGGTCACCGGGCAGAAAGGCAACTCTTTTAGACAATTGGGATGGCTCACATCAGCAAGGGACAAGGTCTGTTTGCTTTAGTCTCTTTGTTGCTCAAGCCTTTCCCCAGTGTTCAGGGAGTCTGGAACCTTGGCTGCTGCTGGCATTTTCACCATTGTCGTCAATGGGCGCGGACATAGACTTACAAACAGTGCTAGATCTTAAGCCTGAAGACCTGGATTCCAGATGAAGTCCTGTATAATCCACCACCTGCATGATTCTAAACAAAACACTTTGCCTCTGCGTTTTGTTTTCTTCCAAAGATAATAGCTAATTTATTTACATCTTCAAGAAACGCCTCAGAGGGAGTGGGACCTGATCAAAATACAGTGTACACATTAATGAAATTCTGAAAGAATAAATAAAAACATTATTTGAAAAGGAAGCATCATATGCCATCGTGTGCCATAGCCCCGATGTGGCTTCTTGACATGGCTTCCCACAAGACTTCCAGGGGCAGTGTGAGCCCTTGCATCCACTCCAGCCACCTCCGTGCCTGCTGACATCAGCCATCAGGTGAGCTGCTGGGCTCAGGAGGTAGATGACTGACCCAGCCCCAGGTGGAGGTATGTATCAGAATATTTTTATTTATAAACACTTATATTTATTAATATTTAACAAACATCTATAAAATACATAAGCATTATAACCTAAAATCTATAATCTAAAATCTGTGATCTATCTAAAAATGCCTTAATACCTAAAAACACTCTAATGCCTATCTAAAAACACTTTTAATACTATTTTAACTTTTTTCAAAGGATATTAATATTCTTAGTGTAGGTTCGTGCAGGATGGCTTGGTTTACAGCAGTCCTGGAAGGCGGTCCCTTTTAAAGATTAGTGTTCGTTGGGCCTTACTTTAAAATCAGTCTGTTGCAACTGCCAACTAAGGGCAGCTTTTTCAATCAGCTAAGACTTGCCCAGGAAAATCTCAAAGCCGAGAGCCTCTTCAAAGGCTTCTGAATTCCCCTTGCCTTGCTCACTTTTCTGACACTCTGGGGCTTGAAGACAGACAGACACCTTCCAGGAACTCTCAGCAGTTTTTATGCGAGGTCTTTGCCTTGGAATATAACAATCTAAATTCTGTTAATGGCATATCTTGCTGGCTCTCCTTCAGCGTGACTTCTCAGTCGGTGAGGGCAGGAGGAAGAGAGCGACCATGTGGAGTTCTTTGGCTTATATATCACATTATCTCATGATACTTGGCAGTCTTGAGGTCCACAAGATTTCTCGAGATATCCAACAGTCCTATTGCTTCACATGATAACTGACCTCATCTATGTGGCTTTTGTGGTTTCTTAGCCACGCCCCTTCAACAGGGCATATTATCCTGCCACAACCTAGCTTTGTCCATCTCAGCAGGCAAAGGGAGGCCAAGCTTTTCCCCATGTGCTGCCAGATGCCAACCCAAACTTCCCACCAATTTCACCAAAGAGACCCAACTTCCACCACAGAGGTTGATGAGCTAGGCAAAGTGCTGATGCCCTCTCAAATAGACCCAGGGCATTTCTTGGGATGTCCTTGACCCAGGGAAATACTACACCTTAGTCTTCACAGACCCAGGTGGTATCAACAGGAAGGACTCCAAATATAAGGGAGTGGCACCATTTTCTGGTGGACAGTATGAAAGGCAATGACTTGAGCATCGTTGGTGACATTGATGTCTAAGCAGGACATATACTATGAAACTGTTTGAAATGATATGAAAACTGAACTAGCAACTGACTGGAAATCAGGGATGCCGTGGACCCTTCAAGATATTGTCAAGTTGGGCAAAACATGCTATTTTTCCTTCTTTGTTTCTGTCTTCTCATGGAGATGGCAATGGGCTAGTGTCATCTGTAAGTGGTCTTACAAGGAGAGACTATGAATCTCTAAGGTATATGTATATGAAGCTCTCTTCCTGTCACAAAGCCTCATGTCCCTCCTTATGGTACTTATTTTGGTGACTCTGTAATATATTCTATTATCATCTCTCATTTTTTATGTGTGTGTGCTTTGTGTATGTGCATGCATGGTTATATGTGGGGGTACACTTAGGCATGGGTTCATGTGCATGTGTGTGGGGCCCAGGGTCGAAGTCACATGTCTTCCTGAGTCACTCACCACTTTACTTACTTGGTAGGCTCTCTTGCCGTGCCTGGAGCTCGCCGGTTCTGGTCAGTCTAGCTAGCAGTTGGTTTTGGGGTTCTCCTGACTTTCCCCTGCAAGCTCTGAGATTACAGGCAGCTGTTCAGCTTTCTCATGTGTTGTGGGGTTCCAAACCCCAGTCTTCAGGGTCACACAGCAGGCATTTTATCTACAGGGCCATCCCCCTGCTCCCTGTTATGCCCTGTTCAGCTGTGTATAGTACCGTGTGCATATGCTCTCAGTAGGTAGAAGCAGGAAGATCAGGAGTTCAACGTCAGCCTCTGCTACATGACAAGACAACAAATTTGATGCTAGCCTGAGCTATGTTAATTCCTGTTGAAAGGGAGAGGAGGAGAGCTGAGGCCTGGTGAAATTTTGTTGTTTGCTCATCCAGGCCCTGGTGAGTATTTTGATGCTAACTATGCTCACTACAAGTGACTGCAGTTCCGAAAGACATTTCTCTCTCTCTCTCTCTCTCTCTCTCTCTCTCTCCTTTCTTTTCTTCTTTCTCTTTCTTTCTTTGTTACCTTTTTCCCTTTTTTCTTCCTTCCTTCCTTCTTTTTTTTTCTTTCTTTTTTTCTTTTTGGTTTTTCAAGACAGAGTTTCTCTGTGTAGCCCTGGCTGTCCTGGAATTCACTCTGTAGACCAGGCTGGCCTCAAATTGGGAGATCTTCCTGCCTCTTCCTCTCAAGTTTAAAAGATTTGTTTACTTTTCTGTATATGCATGCCTATATGTGTGTGTGTGTGTGTGTGTGTGTGTGTGTGTATGTACCACATGTGTACTGCTAGAGGCCCAAAGAGGGTGTTTCTCTTGAACTGGACTTTCAGACAGTTGTGAGCCATCATGTGGGCTCAGGGAATTGAACCTTGGTCCTCTTGAAGAGCCACCTGTGGTAGAAGTTAGTTAATAGAGCAGTTCAACCTAGCATCTGCCAGCATATAAAGGAGGATCTTGGTGTTCCTTTAACTTGGGCTGAGATGAACAGAGCCCAGTTGAGGCCATAGCTCTATGAGAAACATGAAATGCCTTGTTGAAGGGGCGTGGCTAAGATGATGCCAGTTGCCACAAGAAGCTACGGGCCCACTGGATATTGTGAGCGATCTTGTGGGCCCTCGAGACCACCAAGGATCTCTTCCTTTTGCCCTCATGGACTGAGAAGACAATGCATACTGGAGAAGTGTACAGCAAGGTATGCCATTCACCAGCATTTAGGCTGCAAAAGCCTGAGGCACATCCCAGAAACCAGCCTAAGTAGGCTGGTAGAAAAGGCATGGCACAGAACCTGCTGACAGAAAGTTATTTAAAAAATAGACATTAAAGTTGTCTGTCTAGGGCCTCAAGAGTGCCGGGAGAGTGAACGAGGAGGTCAGAGTTCAGAGGCCCCGAGACTATAGAAATGAGTCTCAGCTGGTGGAGGATGCCAACCTCAAGTCAGAGGTTAAAACAGGCTGACCTTATAAATCGGTCACAATCTAATGGTTGAAATAAACTGACCATATGAACTGGCAAA
Organism: Lophiomys imhausi; assembly: GCA_907164525.1. NCBI lineage: Eukaryota > Metazoa > Chordata > Mammalia > Rodentia > Muridae > Lophiomys > Lophiomys imhausi. The sequence continues at coordinate 84,181 of CAJQZJ010037450.1, forward strand.
GTTAGCTTGAAAGGGACTGCCTGCTGTGACTGCCAAAATCAAGTTATCCTGCAGGGACCTACACTAAGAATATTAATATCCTTTTAAGGCGTATTGGTTAGGTGTTCTTAGTTATTGTTTATAGGTATTAGGTTTTAGGATATAGGTGTTTTTTTTTTTAAAGACAGGGTTTCTCTGTGTATTCTTGGCTGTCCTGGAACTCACTTTGTAGACCAGGCTGGCCTTGAACTCACAGAGATCCGCCTGCCTCTGCCTCCAGGGTGCTGGGATTAAAGGCGTGCGCCACCACGCCCGGCAATTACAGGCAGCTGTGAACTGCCATGCGGGTGCTGGGATTTGAACCCGGGTCCTTTGGAAGAACAGCCAGTGCTCTTAACTGCTGAGCCATCTCTCCAGCCCCAGGATATAGGTGTTTTGTAGGTATTTGTTAAGCATTAATAAATATAAGTGTTTCAAATGAAAATGTTCTGTTACAGTCACCAGTGCTCTTAACAGCTGAACCATCTCTACAGCCCCTCAATTTGTATTTCTTTTTTTTTTTTTTCTGATACAGGGTTTCTGTGTAGCCCTGGCTGTCCTGGAATTCACTCTGTAGACCACGCTGGCCTCAAACTGGGAGATCCTCCCAGTTTGTGTGAATTGTGTGAAAACAATTTTTTAAAATTTATTTATTCAAGTTACATCTCAATCACAGCCCCCTCTCTCCTCCTCACCCAGCCCCACCCTCCCACTCTCTTCCCCTGCCCCATCCTTCTCCTCGGATGAGGGGAGCCCCCCACATATCAAACCCCTCAGTGCATCAGTCACATGAGGGGTTAAGAGCTTCCTCTTGTACTGGGGTCCAAAATGTCAGCCCAGCAACAGCTCCCTTGTCAGAGACTGCCCCCCTCAACTTGCTAAGGCATCTGCATGAAGACCACATTGTGTAGAGGGCCTAGATCCAGCCTATATACGCTTTTTTCCTTTCTTTCTTTTTTGTTTTGTTTCGTTAGTGTTTCAGTCTCTGTAAACTTCTAGGGGCCTAGGTTGGTTGGTTCTGTTGATTTTCATGTGGGGTCCTTGTCCTTTCCAAATCTCTCTGTTCCTCCTCCCTCTCTTCTACATGATTCACAGAACTCAAGTTAATGTTTGTCTGTGTGTCTCAGCATCTGTTTCAATCCACTTCTGGGTGGAGTTTCTCGTAGGATAGTTATGCTAGGTTCCTGTCTGTTTGGGTCTGTAGTTTGTAGGGCTGTTGTCCTGTACTATAGGGCTAATATCCAGTTATAAGTGAACACATGCCATGTGTATCTTTCTGGTTCTGGGTTAGCTCACTCAGGATGAGCTTTTGTAGTTCTATCCATTTCGTTGCAAATTGCATGACGTCCTGGTTTCTGATAGCTGAGTAGTATCCATTATGTAAATGTACCACATTATTTTTTATCCATTATTTGGTTGAGGGACATCTGAGTTGTTTCCAGTTTCTAGCTATTACAAATAAAGCTGCTATAAACATAATGAGCCAATGTCCCTTGTGGTTTGGTGGAGAATCTTTTGGATATATGCCCAGGAGTGGTATGGCTGGGTCTTGAGGTGGAACTATTCCTAATTTCCTGAGATAACACCAGATTGGTTTCCAAAGTGGTTGTACAAGTTTGCACTCCCACCAGCAATGGAGGAGTGTTCTCCTTTCTCCACATCCTTGATCTTAGCCATTCTGACAGGTGTGAGATGGAATCTCAGAGTCATCTTGAGTTGCATTTCTTTGATGATTAAGGATGCTGAACATTTCTTCAGATGTCTCATGGCCATTAGAGATTCTTCCTTTTTGAATTCTCAGTTTAGCTGTTTCCCATTTTTTGATTAGATTATTTGGGTTTTTGGTGTTTAATTTCTTGTGTTCTTTATAAATTATGGATATTAGTCTCTGTTGGAAGCAGGGTTGGTAAAGATCTTTTACCAATCTTGTGGCTGCCGTTTGTTCTAATGACAGTTTCCTTGGCCTTACAGAAGATTTTTGGTTTCATAAGGTCCCATTTATTGATTGTTGGTCTTAGAATCTGAGCTGTTGGTGTTCTGTACAGGAAGTTGTCACTGTGCCAATGAGATCTAGGCTTTTCCCCACTTTCTTTTCTATTAGATTTAGTGTGTCTGGTTTTCAACTTCATATGGAAAAACAAAACATCTAGAATAGCTAAAACAATCCTGTCAAAAAAAACCACCTGGAGATATCACCATCCCACATTTCAAGTTATACTACAGAGCAATAATCATAAAAACTGCCTGGTACTGGCATAGAAACAAACCGGTTGATTAATGGAATCGAATCAAAGACCCAGAAATAAACCCACACACCTACAGTCACTTGATTTTTGACAAAGAAGCCAACATACAATGAAAAAAGGAAAGCATCTTCAACAAATGGCACAGGTCTATCTGGATGCCAACATGTAGAAGGATGCAAATAGACCCATATTCATCACCCTGCACAAAACATAAGTCCAAGCGGATCAAAGACCTCAACATAAAACTGGACACAATTTGTATTTCTTTAAACTGAGAAGTAAAACTTCTACTGAGTGAAGAGATTCTTTTCAACCAATTAGCACATGGTTCTCCCTAGGATAGCTTGAAGGTTACTCCCTTTAAGAGGAGGTAGATAGGCTGGGCGTGGTGATGCACGCCTTTAATCCCAGCACTTGGGAGTCAGAGGAAGGCGGATCTCTGTGAGTTCAAGGTCAACCTGGTCTACAAAGTGAAGCCAGGACAGACAGGACTATACAGAGAAACCCTGTCTCTAAAAACCAAAAAAAAGAGGAGGTAGATAGATTTATGACTACCCAGTAAGGTGACCAATAAACCTCCAGGCTGTTCTTGCTGGAGTCAGATTACATTTGCTTCCCCAGGAAGGACTACAAGCTACAAGCTCCAGGCTCCCGATTGCTCTATTCCAGACCCCAGAGAAGCATCACACACTTTACCTGACACCCACAAGTTTAGCTTCTGATTTTTCCCTAGTTACATTGTGAAAGCCTTCTGTTGCAAAGAAGAGACAACCATCCCAGTTAGTTTAAATAATAGAAAAGTTTATTATAAAAACAGATACAGAAATAAGAAAAGAGAAATGGAATTTATGGACTGGGCAGGGTAAGTTGGAAGAATTTATTGCAACTGTAAGACCCAGGCCCCCTGATTCCTGCCAGCTGGAAGATGGAAGCTGCTCTAGGAAATTAGGAGCTGCACACATATCTTTTCCCTCAGAGTCACTAACTTAAGCAAAAAGGGTCTCTCTAGAATGCCTCTATGAGCAAGAAACAGTCCAGAGGAAGGAGACATGGCCACTGCAGTGACCTCTGCTATGTTCCTTTGATGAGAACCAGGTCACAGAAGCCACTCACACTCCATAGCCACACGTAAGTTGCACATGTACAAGAACATGAGGGCGGGGACTGTGGAGATCACCCTAGGGTCTGTCTGCAACTGTCATAATGAATGAACGCTGTGGGCAGTACAGACAGGATGTTCTACCAGAGCCAGAAGAAATATTATGCCCCATGAACCCGCCAAGCTCCATATGCTGAGGTGGCTTCAGTCCTGCTGTGCCATCCAGAAGCTTTGGTGCTGGCATGAGACCATGGGTGGTAGCTGCCGCCACCAATTCATAGGCTACCTGGAGATTGTGCAAATGGCCCTGGATGTGATGGAGATCTGAAATGCCTGGCCACAACACTGGGAGTCACGAGATCAAGTCTAGCTTAGGAAGGAGACTGTGACCAAATGTCAGAGGCTAAGGCATGAGGTGAGAGCTGTGGGGATGAGAACACGCCAGGAGATCTAGCTGAGCTTTGGGCTGGCTGGAGGGAGGTGAGAGCGGAGTCCTTCTATTTTCTGGGGCGCACTCCTAAAAACAAAGACATCATTCATAAATTCATATATATTCTACTGAATCTCCCACTCGCCATGTAGTATGAGAATACCGGCTATGTCTCCTTGACTTGAATTTAGCTCATGTACACCTCTATGCCGTGTGGGACGGAGGGAGAGGGGCTCATACCTGTCCAATAAGTCACTGGCATCCTGGGAGAGAAAGAGTGACAATCACAGTCAGTTACTAAGTTCTTTCCACTGAATGTCCTTCCTAGCTCAGCCTGAAGGCCACTCTGCACACCACCACGAGAGCTGGAAGGCATAGAATCCTTCCTCTGTTCTATCACGGGGTGGTCTTGTACAATCCGCCCTCCCCACCCTCAACACATGCCGACATACACACACACACACACACACACACACACACACACACACACACACACACACACACACACACACCAAAACCTCCACATATCCCAGCAGTACCCCGTTACACCTCGCGGAAGGGATCTGCAGGGAGGCTGTTTACTATTTAAAGACTCCCTCTCTGAGTTTGGGGGTGCTTTAGGAAGAATACCTTCAGGGTGCTGGCATCCAGTTCCTTGGCCATCCTTTCCAGGCCAGAAATCAGGATGCTGAGCTGTGTGACTGCCTCAGAGAAGTTAAAGATCGTGGCCACCTCCACTGGTAAGTCCTCTTGTTGGTCCAGCCAATTCTGAGGGAGGGCTTTCAGCTGTTCCTTGGCTTGGTCTTGGTTCTGCAGCTCAGTTCTTAGCCCGTGGCTCCCCCAATCCACCTGAAACCACAGAAGAGGAAATGCCCTGAGATCTGGTGATAGAGGCTCTCTCCTGGCTCTCTATGCACTGACCCAGAGAATAGGTGATTTTCCTTAAGAAAAAAGATGTGTGGAGGTGAGAAGGCTTCACGTGCCCCAAGTCATTCCACTTGCCAATCTCAAAGCCAAGCCCAAAACCCAGGTTTTCAGCCCACATGACCATGATTCCACAACAGGCTGCTCCAGGGACAAACAGTTGTCCACAACAAAAGGAGAGATCCTTCAGGACTCTACTTCATCCCTGGGACTCAGACACCCACCTGTAGATCCTGCAGCATCTCCTCTTCCTGAGCCTTAAGCCGTTGAAGGTCGGCAAGGTCCTTTCTGAGCTTTCTGCTTCTGCGGTTGAGTCTTTCCTAGAGGCAGACAGAGCTGAATGGTGAGGCGGTACCCACAGGGGAATCCTCCACAGAGCACAGTGGTCCTTGGGTGAGATTACGAATAAACAGCAAGACCGGGGGTGGTGCTGTTCACCTATAATCCCAGAACTTGGGAGACAGAGGCAGCTGTAACTCTGAGTTTGTGGCCAGCCAGGTCTACACAGGGAGTTCCAGGTGAGTCAGGGTTATATACAGAGAGCCTGTTTCAAAAAACAAAACAAATCAATTTCTGGCTCAGCAGTTAAAGGCAGATACTGGCTTCAGAAAACCTGAGTTCAGGTCCCATTATCCACATTGGCAGCTCACAACTGCCTGTAACACCAGTTTTAGGGGATCCAACACCCCCTCTCTTCTGACTTTTCAAGGAGACACACAGGCACATACACATTTAAAGAAAGCAAATATAAATAGTATCAATAACTCTAAATCCATGAAACAAGATTGGGAAGATGCAGGTATATCATTTACCATGTTTAAAATGAGTAAGATAGAATTCTCTTTTTTATAAACATATTTAAACTTTTGTTTTATGTTTAATTATGTGTATGAGAGTGTCTGTATATGAATTTGTGCATGTGTGTGAGTGCCCAAGAGGCCCAGAAAAGACACCAAATCCCATGAAGATAGAATTACAGGTGGTTGTGACCCATCTCATGTGGGTGTTGGGAACCAAACTCACATCTTCTGAAAGAGCAACCAATACTCCCTCTTAACTGCTAAGCCTCTAACCCCTGCATGACTCTGTGTGTGTGTGTGTATTGCTGTTGTAGTAGAGACAGGGTTTCACTATGTAGCCCAAACTGGTTTGGAATTCAGAGATCAGCCTGCCTCTGCCTCCAAGTGCTGGGGCTGAAGGTTTGCACCACCACACCTGGCTCCAAACCATTACTTTGTATGTATGCCACCATGAAAAAGTAATTAAAGCAATTTCAAATAAACCCTGAATATAAATTCTCCAAGTGTAAGTAACAGGACTTCTCCGGACTTGGACTCTCCATCTCCTTCCCTCACCAGGCTCTCAGCTTTGGTGTCACTTCCCATTGGATCTTGGTTGATCACACTAAGAAAGGCCACCCATTATTCTCCTTCTTCGATTATAAAAATTTGTAGTTCTTTCAATTTCTTATCTGCTTTTCTAGTAAGTGTAGTTGGTTTGTTCGTCATCATCATCAATTTTTTTTATGTATGTGCAGTAGACACTCACTGTTTTCCTTATGTGAACAAATATTCTTATTTATCTTCTTACACTTCCTGTTATTACTTAAATGTGGACTTGAAGTCAATAGTCATGAATCACCTTTGTACTTCCTTTCTGATCCTGGTGTGGCACCTTACAGAAAGCACAGACTTGAGTCAATCATTCAAGGATGGAGGAGCCCTGTCCTTGCACACCTGACTCATGGAAAGGCCGGCCCCCTTTGCTGTAGACCTGCATTAGTAAGTAAGGTAGAACATTGATCTTTCTGCTTTCTGACTCATCCTCTACATTCGGTTCTGATTTAGATTCCCTCGTCTGTTGGTCCACATCACAACAATGTTCTTTAAAGGGCAACTATATGAAAGACTTTGGAGCTCTATTCTTCAGGACTGAGGAAGAAGTCCAGTCATATTTTTCTGGCATCTATGAGGCCCTAAGTTCAAACTACAGCACCATGAAGGGGAAAAAAAAGATAGAGAGAAAAAAGAATATTCAGGTTTCATTATTGGATAGAAAGAATCACAGGAAAGCCGAGCAGTCAGGGAGGGGTCGGCTTTGGCTTCCACCATGGCATCCCTGAAGCTTCAGGTGCTTAAACTTTGTATCTGCTTGGCAACAGTAATTCTCACTTACAGGCATTAACATGCAGATCTGGCTAAGGACAGAAGCTGGATGGAAGTCGCACGACTGCCAGTGGCGGGTGCTTGCTCAGTACTTCTGAAGCAGAGGAGCATGGGGAGTTAGAGAGTGGGATCCTAGGGCTGAAGATGCAGCCATCATGTGAAGACAGTAGGGTAGGATGGGGGAGTCCACTCCACAGGACTCTTTGAAAATGGCTGGAACTCATTTTAAGGATATGACATCATAAGGAAATCTCAGAACCATTCAATTTTAACATCCCCAGATGACATGGGTCTCTCTCTCAGATTAGCAGGTGTACAAGGTATGCCTTTGACTCATTACTTTTCTGGATAATTCACAAGAAAACACTAATGCTGAGGAAGGAAAGAATACCATGTATGAGGCCTTGAGTTCAAAGTCTAGAACTATTTTTAAAAATTAGTTTTGAAAATAAAGAAAAAAATTAAGGCTCAGCAGGCTAAGGCAGAAGGATTGCCATCAGTTACAGACTAACTGAGACTACAGAGTAAGTTCCTGTCTCAAGAAAAACAAGCAATGGGGCTGGAGAAACAGCTCTGGCTGCTGCCGCCACCGCGGACCTGAAACCCAGATGGTAGCTCATAACTGCCCATTTCAGGGGATCTGACGAGGTCTTCAGGCCTCCTCGTGTGCCAGGCATGCATGTGGTGCACGTACATAAATGCAGGCAAAATAGTTGTGCCCATAAAATGAAAATAAATCAAATTATAAAAAAGAAAACAACTACAAAACCTGGGCCATATTTCAGGTGTACAATTCTTAAAATGGTTTAATATCATGTGTCTGGTGGCATATGCCTGCACTCTAGCTACTCTGGAGACTGTAGCACGTGGCCAAAAGTAAGATTCTGTCTCAAAACAAAAAGTAAAAAAGAAGACTGTATATTTAGCATAGCATGGCTATGTACAAGACTGTAGTTTCAATCTTTATCCTTAGTACTATAGGAGTAAGAAGAGAAGGAGAAGAGGAGTGAAAAAAGAAAGAATGGAAGGAAGAAGAGACAGAGGAAGAAGAGAGGGTTCGGCATATAGGCAGGAATATGAAGAACTATAAAACAGGACAGGATTTACATGGAACATTCAATAAATGGTAGTAGAACAATTTACTATAGTTTGGAAAAGGTGAAGTTGGCTTTCTATCTTATACTTTCACCAAAATATCTTGAATTTTTTTAACTTCTCCAAGATACATGTTAAAATATAGTTATCATGACATTCTGTGTAACCTAAAAACAATAACCCAGTTTCCTAACTTATAGTCCATTCATAGGATCGAACAGAGTGCAGTTGTTGAAAGATGTTCAAGAGATCTGGATGCATTGATGGGAAAAATGGAAGGTGTCCAAAACATGTTTTTAAATGATACAAACAAGATACAGAAAAAGATGGAGAGAGCCAGAAAGATGGCTCAGTGAGTTGAGGCATTTGCTGCTAAGTCTGACTACCCGAATTCAGTCTTCACAACCCACATGGTAAAAGTAGAGAACCAGCTTTACGGAGTTTCCCTCTGACCTCCACATTTGTGCCATGGCACATCCCTGCTGACACGTCACATAGACACTCAACAGTAGATAAATGAACAGAGCCCTCTATGCATTCGTGGTTGTTTCCTTTTTTGAAGTACTGAGGATTGAACCCATGGCTTAATTTATGTCAGGTAAGGCACTCTACCACTGAGCTATATCCCCAGTGTCTGTCTCTCTGTCTTTGTGTGTGTGTGTGTGTGTGTGTGTGTGTGTGTGTGTGTGTGTGTATGCACACGTGTGTGCACGCACATGCGTCTGTGTGTGTTTTAAAGAGAACATTCAAACACTTTTTCTGGCAGATAGATTAAAAGAAATCTAATGCTGGTTACCCCTGAAGACTGAGAGTGGGTAAAGACAGGGGAAAAGATTCATCACTATTTTTGTTACATTTATTTATTTGGAAGGTGGTACAAATAAGTACAGCGTGGAGCTTGTGTGGAAGTTAGTGGGCAGTTGGTGGGAGTCATTTCCACCCTTTTACCGTGTGGGTCTCAGAGATCAAGCTCAGGGAACCAAGTTTGGTGACAAACTCCTTTACCCTCCACTCTCTCCTATCCTATAGGCAAGATTTTTAGTTTTGATATTTTATCCTTTGGTGTTGTCTGAATTTACTACCAAAACCATGAGTCACTTTTAGCAATAAATAAATAAATAAATAAATAAATACTAAAACAAGAAACAACGCTCATGATTGGTAAAGAAAGCAAAAGGTTAAATACGATATGATGTGCAAGTTTTCAGATTTCAAACCTTTGTGAGATGATGATTAGCACACATACTTCTCTACTGCATGTCTAAACTAGCTTCTAGAACTACCCACCAGGGAGCCAAGATTATGATCTTAGTCCAGAAGTGGCTCTCATTAACTAGTACAGCATCCCATTAACTAGTACATTACCTAGTACAGCATCCCATTAACTAGTATATTACCTAGTAACTAATACATTACCTAGTACAGCATGAGCAGATACAGTGGCCATGGTTCCTGGTACTTGGCTGTCACAGTGGAGGGATCACCTACACAAACACACAGAGGTCTGGAAACCCTGACATTAACAGGCAGGCACGCAGAAAAGCAAAGACCAAGGCCACAACTTGGATGACACAGAAGACTCAAAGGAGGGTGTCAGCTATTAACCCTCTGTGAGGAGCCAAGCTTAGGAAGCAGTGACTCATGATGGCGGGGGCTGGTGGGGGTAACACAGCCTTACCTTGTAGTGGCTGATGGCATTTTCAATGGAGAGTTCCATGTGGGACTGGTGTTCAGGGGATTGGACACATTCCACACACAGGAGATGTCTGCTTGCCTCACAGAACTTGCATACTCTCTTCTGATGACTGTAGCAGATGTAACTGTCACCAAGGATCCCCTCAGAGCAGGGCTTCCTGCAGACTGGGCATCTGAGAACCCCGGAGACTGAGGCTTTTTCCATGTGCTGGGTCAGGCACATACGGCAGAAGAGGTGTCTGCAGTCAGTGCTCACGGCCTCCTTCGGGGGATCCCGGCAGATGGGACAAATGTCCTCTCGGTTGTCCTTGTACAGAGGGACCATAGTGTCCACCACACTAGCCTCCCCACTGGGTCTTTTGAAGGCCAGACAGTCCCAGGTGAGGGGGCTCAGTGGAAGCTAATCTGGAGCAGGATAGAATGGACTCGGGGCTGGGTTTAAGACCACTGTCCCCCTTGTACCAGAGGCCAAAATCAGCTCTTAAGAAACACAACCCTAGCCGGGCAGTGGTGGCGCACGCCTTTAATCCCAGCACTTGGGAGGCAGAGGCAGGCGGATCTTTGTGAGTTCGAGGCCAGCCTGGTCTACAAAGCGAGTCCAGGACAGCCAGAGATATTCAGAGAAACCCTGTCTCGAAAAACCAAAAAAACAAAATAAAAAAAAAAGAAACACAACCCTGAGGGAATTTCAGAAATAAGTCGGTGCTAAACTTAAAACTATTCTGTATTTTACATATGCCTGGAGAAAGGAGGGTCCCGAAGCCCTCTTCTGTTCTGAGAGTTTTCTTTGGACTCTTTTTACGGTTCAAAGCTAAATTTTAGGCCAGAACTACACTACCAATGACAAGCTGACAATGTTCCCTACTGTGTGGCTGGTGGGCAGACCTGAGCCAGAGTTTTTTGTGTCCCTCCTGGGCTGTTACCCTACAGGGCTCACTGCTACTGCTTGACCACTAACCAGTTAGGGTGGAACCTTGTCAACGAGTCTTTATTAACCACTAAGTTTTCCAAGACGCCAATGATGTCATACTGAAAAGGAAAGAGAACAGGAGAGAGAGGGGGAGGAAGAAAGAGTATGTTAATATTTGAGGCTATTTTGTCTCTTCCTTTCCAAGGGCCCAAAGAAGGAAGTGGCTCCTCCCACTTTTTGTCTGAGCACCCTCCTCAAAATAGCTCTCTTAACCTCCCTACCTCAAATTTCTCCTCTCCAACTTCAGGTAATTTTCTTGGTCTCCAGACCTAGGGAGAAGGCCAGCAGGTGAGTGGTTCTTCTTGAGTTATGCCAGTTATATACACCCACATGTCTGTAAACCTAGGAAGAGGGTAAAGAGACACACCCTGTTTTAGCACTGAATTATCAGGAAAACGAAAATACCCATGAACTAACTGGGCTAGCTCAATGGTGAGATGGACTTTGTTGAGGGGTGTGGCACATTTGCTCATGGGTAAAGAAAATCCTGGTGCCTTTAATGCAAATCTCAGAGGACTTGGGAACTGACTCACAGGAGGAGCCCGAGCACATCACACACATGGGACCACAAGCTCTGGATGTGTAACTAGGGGAGAGAGGGTTGATTTGGGCTAACCCTCTGAGGCTACTGTCCATCAGGATGGACAAAGCATGGAGGCAGGAGTGGCTGGAGCTGCGGCGGCGGCACATGAGGGTGCTGGCTCACATCTGAGGGGTCACGAAGCTGAAAGGGATTCCTGGTGCTGCCCAGATGGCTTTCTCCCAGCTCATGGAACAATTCCGCCCTCCTGAGAGCATCCTCATTTTCTTATTGCCCAAAGGAGTTCTTCACCAACGCCCTAGGCAGCTCTATTTCCCCCTCCTTCTGAAGGCTGCTGCCAACTCTGCTTCAGGGTGACAGGGCCAAATCATTCTATCGCTTCATACTCTTTAAGCCTAGCCTAGTTCTGGGTACCTTCAGCCTCCCTTTCAGAATCTGCAGTCCTGTGAGCGAAATGTGAAAGTTGTCAGATACAAATGTTATGTCAACCTAACAACAGCCACAATGAGCAGCATTTGGGGGAGATCTACGGGGGCTGGTAGATCTCCAGTTGAGAAAGGGTCTCATGTAACCCAGGCTAGCCTTGAACTCTCTGCAACCAAGGATGACTTTTCACTTCTGATGTTCCTGCCTCCACCTCCCAAAGTTGGAGATTACAAGCATGAGCCACCAGGGCTGGGGGTTGAACCCAGGGCTTCACATATGCCAGACAAGTATCCCACATCCCCAGGCCTATCACTCTGACTTTTAAAATTTGCATTGATGATTCTAAACAGATTCCTGTAATATCTTAATCAGTTTATACATACAGTGATGAGGATTCTCTCTGTTAGCTGTTGGTTCTTTCTCATCTCTGGGCATGCTGGAATTTTGACCCTGGTAGGAGACCATATGCTCTAAAGAGAGTCCTTTTGGCTACCAGACTAACAGACCCTGAAGAATTAGTTTTTCCAGGAGTCTCACACTGGAGGAGGGAAAGAAGGATGAAGCCTTGTGCCAGTCAGAAAGGGAGGTCCACACTCTGCCAGTCTCAACTTCCTATGAAATTAGCAATATGCGTATTCCCTGATTTATAGAATTGTAAGAGTGCTTCAGAAGTGGCAGAAACTAAGAGTATTTCCTTCTCTGGTTTGGCCAAACTAAATAAAGCCACTTTTCTTTAAGAATTTCTGTTTCCTTGCCGGGCGGTGGTGGCGCACGCCTTTAATCCCAGCACTTGGGAGGCAGAGGCAGGTGGATCTCTGTGAGTTCGAGGCCAGCCTGGTCTACAAAGCGAGTCCAGAACAGCCAGAGATACACAGAGAAACCCTGTCTCGAAAAACCAAAAAAAAAAAAAAGAATTTCTGTTTCCTAATTCCTTTTCTGATGCAGGGAATCTATGTGACTGGGGGATTTAATTCACCTGAAGACCTCACCACCCTCCCTCCTGGTGCGGTGAAGTAAACTTCCAAGGCAGGTCCCAGTTCAGAACTCACTGTCCTTGTGGTTAACCCCACAGAGGGCCTTGAATCCTCCTGAGCCCCAGCCCCATTTGATTTCTGTTTTGATCTCCTTATCAACTTTATATATGTGCGGCCTCAGATGTCATCTCATCAAGTTCAGAGTGCCTTCTAAATTATTCTATCCTGAATTACCTGAAACTGCCCAAAATGGAACAATGGAATGGCTCTTGTAGCCAAATGTTTTAGCAATTTTCTTTGTGTAGATAGTAGGTGGTGCTGCCTCCCATGGCAGGACTTGGCTTCAGACTCTCACTTAAGGATTGGAAGCACTGCCTTGTTCTCATTTCTCTCCCCCCTCCCCCTCCTTATATAAAATCTGCACATATATAAAATCTCTCACTCAGATTTTATTTGTATGTATGTGCACCTTGTGCATAATGTCCATGGAGCTCAGAAGAGGGTATCAGATCCTCTATAACTGGAGTTACATTATGGCAATTATGAGCCACCATGTGGGTGCTGGGAACCAAACCTAGGTCCTCTGTAAGAGCAACAAGTGCTCTTGTGTTGGGCCGTCTTTCCAGGCTCCTAGGCTATTTCTTTTAGAAATTATGGCTGAGACTGGAGAGATGGCTCAGGGAATAAAAATGTTTGTCACATGAGTTTGATGACCTCAGTTCCATGCCTACAACACATTTAAAATACTGGATGTGGTAGCGCATATGTGCAGTTCCAAAACTCCCACAGGAAGATGGGAGGCAGATAGGAGGATGGGTCAGAAACCTTCAGGTTGTCTAGCCTGGAGTACTCTGCACAGCAGAAACAAGACAGGCCATGCCTCAACAAGGTGAAAAGTGAAAACAGACTCCTGAAGTTTGTCCTCTGATCTCTACATGTCCCTATGCCATATATGCTATGGCACGGTCAGCGCACACACACACACACACACACACACACACACACACACACACACACAC
>CAJQZJ010037450.1:102401-124716 GCA_907164525.1 Lophiomys imhausi
AAGAAGAAGAAGAAGAAGAAGAAGAAGAAGAAGAAGAAGAAGAAGAAGAAGAAGAAGATAGAATTGGGAGGGGGACAAGTTGGAGGGATCTGGGACAAGTCACATGAGTGATTGGGATGTGGATCAAGATAGAATATATACATGTATGAAATTATCAATGCTTAAGTGAAAATATTTTTAATTTAAAATACCAAATAGCAATCAATGGTTTGGGAGACCATGAGCAGAAGGAAGGGAAGGGGTTGTGGGAATAAGGGAGGGTAGTGAAATACAGGTGACATTAATGTAGAAGGAAGGACTAACTTGGGAGAAAAGGGATGATTAAGAAAGAGTGGGTGAGCCAGGCGTGGCAGCGTACACCTTTGATCCCAGCACTACAAGGCAGAAGCAGGTGGATCTCTGTGAGTTTCAGGCCTGCCTCTTCTACAGAGCGAGTTCCAGGACAGCCAAGGCTGCAATTGAAATCTTGTCTTGAGGGAAAAAGAACCAAGTATAAAGACAGATATTTTGGGAGCTGGAGAGATGGCTCAGCGGTTAATAGCACTGGCTGCTCTTCCAAAGGTTCTGAGTTCAATTCCCAGCAACCACATGGTGGCTCATAACCTATCTATAATGTGATCTACATAAAAATTTTAAAAAATATTTTAGAAAGACAGATATTTTGAAATTACCCTAACAGGAGCTCAGTGGCAGAGAGCTTCAAGAGGTTCTGAATTCATCCAGCACCAGAGAGGAGGAAAGGTGAAAAAGGGAAGAGAAAAAAGAGAGGGTGGGAGGAAAAACTCATAATGAAACCCATTACTTTGTAGGCTAACTTTAGAAATCAACTTAAAAATTGTGGCTGAGCCGGGCGGTGGTGGCGCACGCCTTTAATCCCAGCACTTGGGAGGCAGAGGCAGGCGGATCTTTGCGAGTTTGAGGCCAGCCTGGTCTACAAAGCGAGTCCAGCACAGCCAGAGCTGTTAAACAGAGAAACCCTGTCTCGAAAAGCCAAAAAAAAAAAAAAAAAAAAAAAAGAAGTTGTTATGGGCTGGAGAGGTGGCTCAGAGGTTAAGAGCACTGGCTGTTTTTCCCAAGGTCCTGAGTTCAATTCCCAGCAACCACATGGTGGCTCACAGCCATCTACATTGAGATCTGCCCCGGCATGTATGTGGAGCAAATACTGTGTACATAATAAATAAATAAATTAATTAAAAAAAAATTGTGGCTGAAGAGATAGCTTAAGGATCCAGGTTCAGTTCCCAGCACTCACATGTCTGCTCACAACTGGTTACATCTCTAGTTTCTGTGGGGCAACCAACACTGTTTTTTTTTTAACCTCTGTAGGGACTAGGCAATGAACACTGTGCACATACACACACGCAAGCGAAACACTCATGTACATAAAGTTTAAATAAATAAATCAGATGCTCTTTAATTTAAAACTTAATAGTTTGGTTTTTAATAACAGAAGAGAGGATTGGTGAGCAGGGATAGAGAGAAAGGAAGTTTGCTGTACTCCTGGGCGCAAAAGAGCTGGAGGAAGGGTTAGGAAGTGAAGAGGTGAGCTACTGAAAGGGAACATGAATGACACTGGCTGGTAAAGTCCACAGGTCAGGCAAGCTGAAGGGTCTGAGAAGTACAGAGACAGAGGGAGAAACAGACACACCACACAGAACAAAGGATGCCTCAGAGATGGTGGGGAAACAGAGACAGGCAGAAGACCAGGTGGGTGGGGGAAGTAAGAAATCATCTACTGGGTTGTAACACGTCTTCCTGGGGCCGCCAGTTCCACTCCCTAACTGCAGCTGAGTGGACTTTGACACCTCCGCCTTCTGTTCTCTGCAACTGCTTTGGAAAGATATGCTTAATTAGTTCAAGGTCCAGAAAACACTGCTTTACTTTATAGGCACCATGCACTGAAGTGTCTTTTCGTTCTCAAGAGACAGTGAGGTGAGGCCGACCATCTGTTTTCTTCTCTTTACAATATCCCCCGCTTAAGTTTTTCTCTTTTCTGTCATTTGTTCACTTAACCTGTCTTCATTTGTCTTTTTCTACTCCTCCAACTGAGAGTTTCCCTTTCCTGTCCCAGCACCAGGGCCTGCCTTGGACTTGGGGGCTTTAACACCTCAAATTAGCCCTGCTGCTCCATCATGCCAGGCCCAGGGCTGACCAGCCAACTGCAGGAGGATGTGACCTGCCCCATCTGCATGGAAATTCTACGAGATCCTGTCACCATTGACTGCGGGCACAACTTCTGCCTGCAGTGCATCATTCAAGTCGGGAAAATGTCAAAAACCATCCAATGTCCG
The DNA here is from genome assembly GCA_907164525.1 of Lophiomys imhausi. NCBI lineage: Eukaryota > Metazoa > Chordata > Mammalia > Rodentia > Muridae > Lophiomys > Lophiomys imhausi. The sequence continues at coordinate 104,693 of CAJQZJ010037450.1, forward strand.
CTCTGCAAACTCTCTGTGGATAAGAATACGTTCCGGCCCAATAAACTGTTGGCAAGTCTCGCAGAGAAAATCCAGGCTATGGACCCTGCTGACATCCTACCAGAAGGGGAAGAGCGAAGATGTCAGAAGCACAAGGAAAAGCTACATTACTTCTGCGAACAGGATGGGGCGTTCCTCTGTGTGGTGTGTCGTGACTCCAAGGACCACAAATCCCACGATGTCACCTTGATTGATGAGGCCACCCAGAACTACAAGGTAGGTACCTGGGCCTTTCTCTGGCCCGAGCCCAGCACAGCGCAGCTCCCCGGGGACTCTGCAGCTTCTGCCTGCTCCAACTGGTTGGCACCCATTGCTGTTCTCTTTGCCCTTGAGCTGGCTGTTTGTAGCCAGGCCCAGTGGACTCCAAGAACTGAGTCCTGGAAAACGCCAGTCTGTAACCAAGGCAAGAAGAAGAAGAATCAGAATGGTACTTTGAGGCCAGGTGAGATGACTCAGGGGGTAAAGGCACTTACCACCAAGTCTGAGAACTTGATTTTAACCCTTAGGACCCACATAGCCGAAGGAGAAAATTGGTTTGATCCCTGGGATGTGCAAAATAAAAGGAGAGAACTCACCCCTGAAAGTTGTCTTCTGACTCTTACACACACACACACACACACACACACACACACACACACACACACACACCCCATGGCACTCTGCTTTACTTGAGCACACAATTAATAGTGTACTAATTTTTAAATGCAAATTTTAATTCACTAGGTCTCATTAAGGTCCAGACTCCTCAGTCTACTTACATCCATTCAAGGAGTCATTTCCCCTCTCCCAGCTAACCAGTGCTAACTTACAGAAGAGGTAAAGCAGAGCTTGGGACATCCAGACAAGCCGTGGTCTATATACCCCTGGCTAGGCCTGGCCTTGCCTCACTGTGGGGCAGATGAGGGGAAGTCTTCCTTTCTAACCAAAGCGCCATCTGAATGATCATTAGTAATGTTTTCTCAAGTCACTAAAGGTTCATTTCTTTCCATCACTCCCTTGTTCTTAGCAAGAGAAGGGGGCGGGGGGGGGGCTGCCATTAATGACATCGGCACCCTGGGACATCTTCCCTGCCTCCCAGGGGCAGAGCCTGGCTGAAGCATTCTCTCCCTTACAGGCGCAGATTGAGAAACAGGCCCAGGATCTGGGGGAAAAGGACAAGGAAATAGTTGAAGAGAAAAAACGAAGCGAAGGGGCAATCTGGGTGTTCAGGGTAAGAAATATTCCTTCCAAACACTTCTGAGGAAACTGAGGCAACTCTGCTGGAACATCTAGCCTTCCTTATACACCAAGCAGGAGCAAAGTCCTGTTGACTCTGTGGCAAGGGGCCAAGCAGAAGGTGGCGCCTGAGCCTCACTCCTGAGCCAGCTGGGCTGACCACAGCCTGGGTGCTGTGCCAGTGGGTCTTTGCTCCTCCACCCACAGCTGCGTAAGGAACACCCACACACTGGCTCACCCAAGCTTTTTCTAACTAGAGACTTACACAGTTAAAAAAGGCAGAGAGAATGACACCGCCAAACTCCTATCTCCAACTGATTTTGTCTACATTTTTAAAGAAAGGTTTACTTTTATTATTTTTATATGTGTGTATATGCATGTGTCTGTGTGATACAGCCACTCACTCACGTGCAGATTCTGGCAGAGACCAGAAGAACTGGAATTACAGGCGTTTGTGAGCTTCTGCAGGTAGGTGTTAAGAACTGAATTCAGGTCTGGAAGAACAGTAGCATTCCTAAACCCAGAGCTAGGTCTCTCTCCAGGTCCTGTTAGTTTGTTTGGTTTTTGGTGCATCCACCGAAAAGTCATGAGAGCAGTTAAGCTGAAAAGCCTTCTCTTTCTTTTTCTTTCTTTCTTACTTTCTCTCATTGACATTTAAGACAATCTTTTACTTTTATGTTTGGATCAATTTTATGTGAGTGAATGCTTTGCTTACATGTATATATGTATACCAGGAGATCAGAAGAGGGTGTCAGATCCCCTGGAATTGGAGTTAAGATGGTTACGAGCTACCCTGTGGGTTCTGGGAATTGAATCTTAGTCCTTTGCAAGAGCAACAAGTGCTCTAAACTACTGAGCTGTCTCTCCAGACCCTAGACACAGTATATTATAAAGCTCCGAGCTAGAATTGTTATGTAGACAAGAACAGCCTTAATCTTCTGATCCTTTAGTCTTTCCCTAATACGGTTTTACATGATCATAACACCATGCCCAGTTTATACTGAGGACTGAACCCAGGGCTTCATGCATGTACTCTACCAGCTTGAACTACAGCCTAAGCCTTGGTTTTTGATGGTGGTGTTGTTTGTTGAGACAGTGGCTCAGGAAGTCCAGGCTAGCCTTGAATGAAGGCTGGTCTTGACCTACTAAATCTCCTGCCTGCACTTCCCAAGTGCTAAGGTGTGCAGCAGCATGTCCGTCTGATGTTCTTGAAGGTAAATGAAAGTCTGTCATCCAGCCTAAATCTGGGAATACAGGGTGTGTTCTGATGTCCTTACATCCCCTCCCCTGCAGGTATGCCCTAGCAAGCTGTTCCAAACTGTTCTCAGTCTAATCCTTAAATACACTTAAAAAGTGAATGACACCAAGTGGTGGTACACACCCTTAATTCCAGCATTTAGGAGGCAGGTGGATCTCTATGAATTCAAGGCCAACTTGTAGTTCCTGAGTTCCAGGCACGCACGCACAGTGCGACTATGCCGGTAGGTAGGTAGGTAGGTAGGTAGGTAGGTGGGTGGGTGGGTGGGTGGGTGGGTGGATGGACGGACAGACGGATGGACGGACAGACGGATGATAGATAATAAATAAATCATAAATAAAGTGAATGATGGGCTTAAAGGGGCCGTGGAGGACCCCCTCTCACGCCCACCTCATCTCTGCACCCCTTCCCTGTCCCCAGGCCCAGGTGCATCTAGAGAAACTAAAGATCCTTGAGGAATTCAAGCACCTGCGCCAGACACTGGACCAGGAAGAGAATTTCCTCCTGTCCAGGATAGGCTGGCTGGAGCAGCAGGGAGCCAAGCAGATGGGACAGTACATCACTATGACAGAGAAGCAGCTCACCTCCCTCAGGACTCTCACTAAGTCGCTGAAAAATAGACTGCAAGCACCAAACATGGACCTACTTCAGGTAAGTCCTTTGGGAACAGACTCTCCTCTTTCTCTCTCTGCACACACACACACACACACACACACACACATACACACACGCACGCACGCACACATACCCTACATGAAAGGAAGGAAAGAAGGGGAAAAAAAAGAGAATCACACAAAATTTAGAACTTTTTGTTGTTTTTTGAGACAGGATCTTATGCAGCCCCGGGTGGCCCAGAACATTTTATACAACCAAGGATAGCTTTGAATTTCTGATCTTCCTACCTCCCTGTTTCATGTGCTGAGAGTTAGACATGTGACGCTGCACCCCGCTCACAGTTTAAAACTATAATGTAGGACACATTTGTCACTTAGAAGTGTGCCTCACTCAAGGCCAGAGACATACTCACTGTTCCAAGGCACTCACCACCAAACCTGAGTTCCATCCCCGAGACCCACCTGGTAGAGGAACAGGGCCAAATCCCACAAGTTTTCCTCTGACCTCCACCTGTAAATCCAGCTCCAGCAGGCCTGATGTCTCCAGTCTTGTAGGGTACCTGCACTCCTACACACAACCCAATGTATATACACAATTAAAAAATGATAAAATTATCTTAAAGAATTATTCTTAAAAATCTATAAATCGCTGGGCATGGTGGTGGACACCTTTAATCTGAGCACTTGGGAGGCAGAGGAGGCAGATCTCTGTGAGGCCAGCCTGGTCTACAAAGCAAGTCCAGGACAGCCAGGGCTATTACACAGAGAAACCCTATCTGGAAAAACAAAAACAAAACAAATCATAAATCTTAAAAAATAAAATACAATAAAAAGAAATATATTTCAAGCTATATTTCTAGTAGCTACATTGAAAAGGGAAAAAAAAAGAATCAGATATAGTGGCACACCTTTAATTCCAGCACTTGGGAGGCAGAGCCAGGTGATGAATTCAAAGTCAGCCTGGTCTACATATGGAATTCTAGGCCAAGCAGAGCTACCTACTGAGACACTGTTTCAAAAAGAAGAAGAAGAAGAAGGAGGAGGAGGAGGAGGAGGAGGAGGAAGGGCTGGAGAGATGGCTCAGAGGTTAAGAGCACTGGCTGCTCTTCCAGAGGTCCTGAGTTCAATTCCCAGAAACCACATGGTGGCTCACAGCCATCTATAATGAGATCTGATGCCCTCTTCTGGCCTGCAGGCATACATGTAGACAGAACACTGTATACATAACAGATGAATTTTAAATATTAAAAATAAATAAATACCTTAGCTTTAAAAAAAAAGAAAGAAGGAAAAAGAAAAGAAAAAGAGATGGCTCAGAGGTTAAGAACACTGGCTGTTCTTCCAAAGGTCCTGAGTTCAATTCCCAGCAACCACATGGTGGCTCACAACCATCTACAATGAGATCTGGTGCCCTCTTCTGGAGTGAATGTGTACATGCCAGCAGAACACTGTATACACAATAAATGAATAATCTTTACAAAAAAAAAAGAAAAAGAAAAAAATCAGATAAAAGTACTTATAATAAAAACAGTTTAAACGTTTTATTTAATCCAGTATTCCAAATGTAATCATTTCAGCCTGTTTAAATATATTAATGAGCTATTTCATATTCTTGAGTGATTTTTGGTCCTGAGTGTCTGAACTTTAGTTTATATTTTGTTCATCTCAACTTAGATGCTAAAGCATCACTTGTTGAGACAATATAATTAGTTCTACTAAATCAGTAAAGCTGTATTTAACTGAAAGAGTATTTGCAATGCTTCAGTTTTTCAATTAGGATTTAAAATAGTAAATATTAATCTTGGGGACTGATGTGATAGTACCCCCCTGTCATGTTGGTGCTCAGGGGTCAGACACAGAAAGATCGTTAGTTCAAGACTATCCTTGGCTACACAGGGAATTTGAGCCAGCCTGAACGACCTGAAACCATCTTGGGAAAAAACAAAACAAAACAAGAGTGAATAATAGGACACCCCAAGTTCTGGGGATTAGCACACTTGGCTTCTGTGTTTTTCTTTAAAGACTCTCCATGGAGAGCCATTCCATCCTTTGTCCCGACACTGCCAAATTGAGCCCCGCCCCCCAGTTCCATATCAGAGGCAAAATCTGTCTCCCAAATGTTACTCCTTCTTCTCTCCTCATCCTGTTCCTCTTGAGGCTTAAACACTGCTTGTATCAGGAGTTTGGGGGTAGCAGTTTAGAATGGGATGGGGAGAGGGAGAAGAGAGAGAGAGAGACACACACAGAGAGATACAGACAAAGAGAGAGGAGGGAAAGAGAAAGGAGCTAGGCTCTCCCTCTGCCTCCAGCTGAGTGGGAACCTCTTCCTGGTGCCTGGGGCTCAGGCACGCTCTGAAGTTCTTTTCTCCTTTTCTTCCAGGACGTCAAAGACACCTTGAGCAGGTATGATGGGTGCTGTGCACTGTGCTTTCTGGTTCACTCCCACATACAACCCTTCAATATATATCCAAATACGTTCACGTCCCCCAATAACTCAGCTATAAAACCATGTAGGCTGCAGGCAGGGAAGGCCAAGCAGTCCACAGTACATGTGGCTTCTGGGTAAAGGCTCAGCTCTTTTCAGCCCCCTCTTCTTTCTTTAGGCTGCCCCTGTATATTCCTCTTTTGGTGGGTGAGTCCCCTACTCTACCTCCCTATCCCCTTTCCCACCTCTCTTCTCTGCATCCATCCCCAGTCTTCATCTTCGTTTCTGTATTTCCTCAAGTCCGATTTCACTGAGCCCCATACTCCCAGTCCCGGCCTCCTGACGCTCAGCTCACTGGCTCTAGACTCTTATTTCTCACTCTGCCTCCACCCCAGGAACCTCTCGCAGTCCCTTCCTGCCCACATTCTGTCCCTGAACTACCACGCAGATCAACCTATCTCCACAGGAGTAAGGAATTTCACTTTCTCAACCCAACCCCAGTTCCTGTGAACCTGGAGAAAAAGAGCACTGAAGCAAAAGCAAGACACAAGACCATCACAGAAACCCTGAAGGAATTCAAAGGTGAGGAGGGGTGGCGGTCACCTCCTTGCTTAACCACCTCAGAATTCTCTCCATTACCGGAGACACTGCCTGGGCCTCCTGGAAGCCAGGCCCCAAGCTGAGTACTTCCTGCTTCATTATCCAGAGACTTCGCATGCTGTGTTGTAATGGGGCTCTCACGGGGTTGATGTTGTCCGAGGGTGGAGCCCAGCCCTTTATACTTTCTTGACAAGCTCTCTGAGCTACATCCCCAGTGCCAAAACACCTCTAATCTCAGAATTTGTGTCTTTTTTACCAGGTGGTGATCATGGGGCGAGATGTATGTTTCCATTTTGTTTGCTGCTAGCCACAAGTACCGCTGGGCACCAGAGTATAGCATTCTCACATAGTGTAGGTGAAGAATATACAATGACTCTGAAAGGCTTAATATTATTAAAATAGAATGTAAAAAACCAGCAATGAAAACAAAAGCAAACAGAAATGCAGCAATAAAAATTTTCGAGACAGAATCTCACTGTGCTGCCCAGGGTGGGCCCTTCCTAAAGAGCTCAGATGGCCTCCCACTTCAACCTTCTGAGTAGTGCGACTCTAGCACCCAGCACTGTGCCCAGGTAGCACTGATCTCTTATTCTACATGCTGAAATGACAATATTTCTTTTAATTCTGAACTAAAGAAAATATATTATTTATATTCATTTTTTTCATGTCTTTTTTTAAAGTTTACGTTATTGGTGTATGGGTGTTTCATGTGCAGGTATCATGTGTATTCTTGGTGTCCATGGAGGTCAGAAGAGGGTGTCAGATTCCCTGGGTGCTAAGAATTGAACTTGGGTCCGCTGACTTTTAACCTCTGAGCCCCATTTTTATTTTCTTTTGAGAATATAAATGTGTGAATATCCCAGACTCTGGAACTCACTATGTACTGTGGACTGGCCCTACAAGTTGCCACCCTCCTGTCTCAGCTTCCTGAGTGGCAGCATGCTCTGGTATTTCATGTTTTCAAAATGGCATCTAGAAACTTTTAAATTCAGTGGTTCATGTTTGCAGATCCTAAGGCGCTTGTTCTCATGAGCTGTCTGGAGAACCACTGTGGGGAGGCCCTACAGCAGCTCTCCCTCTTTGTGTCTTCTTGGTCCACTGAAACTACGAGAGAAATGCAAGTCCCACCCCTCCAGCATCTGCAACCAATGCCTCACTGTGAGGTCCTGGTTCCCTGCATAACCTCTGTGGTTCTCCATTTTCTTCACTCTCTCCTCATAGACAACCTGCAGGAGGAAGGGAAGAAAGATAAAAGCGCATTCCTGAACAGCCTGAATAAAGAGGAAAAGGAGAGCTGTAAGTGTGTGCTGACCCTGCTGTTGGAGGGAAGTGAGAAATATGAAAGCGAGGATCCTCTCCTTAATGGGAGACTGAGGGACGGCCCGGTGTGAACACCAGTGAAGAACAAGCTTATAGAATTGTTTTATTATTTTAAATTTAGATAATCATACATAGTGACACCCTCAATAATTAAAGGATGTTCAAATGAATGGAAATTTACAAATTTATTCTTTGCATGAAGCTCAGGTGGAGGCAGCTCCGTTTGTGCTTGGAGCTGACCTACGGGACCCTGCTGCCTCAGCACAGCTGAGGAGCTCTGACCTCTGACACAATAGCCTGTGATGATGTCACCTGACACAGTAGCCTGTGATGATATCACCTGACACAATAGCCTGTGATGACATCATCTGATTCAGTAGCCTGTGATGATGTCATCTGATTCAGTAGCCTGTGATGATGTCATCTGACACAATAGCCTGTGATGATGTCATCTGACACAGTAGCCTGTGATGATGTCATCTGATTCAATAGCCTGTGGTGATGTCATTTGATATAATAGTCTGTGATGATGTCATTTGATTCAATATCCTGTGATGATGTCATCTGATTCAATAGCCTGTGATGATGTCACCTGACACAATAGCCTGTGATGATGCCACCTGACACAATAGTCTATAATGATGTCACCTGACATAATAGCCTGTGATGATGTCATCTGAGGTGGTTCAGTTATGAGGGCAGCTAGGGTAAAAGCCAGGTTCGGCCACCAATCCCCAATATGACTTTTAATTTGTAACTTCTTGTCACCAACCTAAAATTTGTTTTCTCTCCCCAATTTCTAGGGGGCCTGCTACTGAAGAATTACTCAGGATTGCCCACCTCAGGTAGGATTCCTGCCTGGTACATTGGTCTTCCTGTAGGGAACCAAGGGACATCCAGGTCTACAGGTCAAAATATTCTGTTCATTCACTGCTCTGATCCAGCAGGGGAAAAGTAGAGACTAGACCCCAGGAAGAACTACCTGACCAGCAAAACTCCCTGCCTAAATGATTGCTTTTAGCTCCCCCGAGAGATACAGGAATAAGAAAAGAGCAGAAAGATGAGTAAAGGGCAGGAGAGAGAGAGGAGGGGCTGTGAAAATCATGCGGACTTCAGGTGGCAGAGACAGCTAGACATAGAGTGAGGGGCGGGCTTCTCATCTGCTTCTTCTGCTTCCCAAACTGTCCCTTCTCTGGGAGAGGCCTGGCCTCCAACTGCCTCTGGAGCTCAGCAGTACCTACCTGTTGCTCTACTGACCTCTTTTCTCCTTTCCTGTCCCTTAAATGGCAACAAATCAATAAAACTGTAGCCACCTAATGCCTAGTCTAGCCTTCTTCCATCCCCTTCTACTTTGAGGCATCCTTTGTGGGGCAGCAACTCTTTCAGCACAGTGCTGGACAAAGCACAGATCTTACTCTAGGTTCCTGGGGGAGGAGGTGGCTGTGAGCCTGGGCTCTGTGCAGACCAAGGACAACCTCTAGGTGACAGTCACTCTCCTTACTGAGGAGAGTTGGGGAGAGTGTGTGCTGCTCTCCCCTGATATTGCCTTTCCCTTCTCTCTATCTTTTTATTTCCCTTTAAGTATTTTCTTTCCTTGGTCATCATTTTGTGTGTGTTGTTATACACAACAGAGATGAGGACCACAGAGTGAAGGACAGAACTCAGTTTTCTGAAGACTTTTCCCTACTTATATCTTCTTTTTTTTAACAGTTAGGAAACAATTATGAAAACTATAAGGTATAACATACATTCCCAATGTCTAGTCCATATGTATTTGGCAGTTGATATTAATATTCTATTATCTATCGATCTTGATGAACTTAAAGTTCTATACCTAACTCAGTTTTTAACTTGCATTACCAACTTAAAAACTTCTTCTCAGACTTAGAAACATCCTTTTAATTTCTAAACAACTTAAAACTTAGCTGTGAGACTATAGCTATCTAGTCTTTAACCACATCAGAGATCTGAGAAGAATAAATATATCTGAATAAACAGGAAGTGCAGAGCCAGCAGCTCCCAAAACTAAGAAATGACAGACAACTGGCTACCTGGACAGTCCCCAGTTTCTCTCTATACATTGGAACATCTACCTTTAGCCTTTTGGCCTAGTATCTCTGACAGACATCAGTTGCAAAGCAGGAATTATGAAGGACTTGCCCACCCCATCTTGGCAGAGCTAGGTGGTTGATTTACCTGTTTCCAAGTTTTGTCCTTTTCGGACAGCATTCTGTCTACAGTTGAAGCAAGGGATTTTTCTTGCCCAATGGCTAACTTGCCATTTCCAAATGGAGATTCTTCTTTGATGTTCATCATCGACTTGAAGTAGAATCCCTCCCTATATGAGTTCTGGGCTTGGGTAACAAGCATCCATACTTGCTAAGCCACCTCGCCAGCCTTTTATTCTCTCTCTCTCTCTCTCTCTCTGGCGTGTGTGTGTGTGTGTGTGTGTGTGTGTGTGTGTGTGTGTGTGTGTGCTCCTGAAGGCTAGATTTGGGCATCCTCGTCTTTCACACTCTTCCTTAGTTTCAGGGACAAGATCACTCACTGAGCCTCAAGCTCAGTAGATAGTTTGGACTGTCTTGCCACTGAGGCCATACCCATCCAACCATCTCTGACTGTTGAGTGCTGGGGTTAAAGCATGCCCCAGCCTCGCCTAGCTTTTTTCCTTAGGTGTTGAGGATCACGACTCCTCATGCCTGCACAGCCAAGCCATCTCCCCTGCCATTTTTATTTATTTATTTATTTATTTTTGGTTTTTTTGAGACAGGGTTTCTCTGGGTAGCCCTGGCTGTCCTGGACTCGCTTTGTAGACCAGGCTGGCCTTGAACTCACAGAGATCCGCCCGCCTCTCTGCCTTCTGAGTGCTGGGATTCAAGGCGTGCGCCACCACTGCCTGGCTCCCCAGCCATTTTTAACTTGTTTGTTTTTGAGGCAGAATCTCATGTAACCCAGACAATCTTTAAAGTAGTTCTTAGGCCTCAGCTTCCTAGGTGCTGGAATTAGAGGTATATACCACCATGCTGGCAATGAGCTCTTCAGCAAAACAGAAGATAAGCCCCATGGTGGTTACTCCCACCTGGTGCTGGGCTTTTCCTAATTGCTTTGATTTCTGGTGCCCCCTGGTAAAACATAGAAGTTCCTACCATTGTCTTCCTCTGGCATTGTCACCCCTATGCCCCGTACCCTGTACCCCCATCTTCCAGTGATATAACTGGGAATCAGATATGGGTAAGAACTGCCGTGGCCTTTCCCCCTAGACCACCCCTGTGAACCTGAGCACTTGCTCTAATACACTCCCACATGCACCGTCCCTTCCCCACACCCAGCCGGGGAGAACTAGCATTGCAGCAAAGACAAATGGAACAACAAATGAGGAGCTAGAATGCGCCCCATTTCTAAACCTCAGCAGAGCCAGGGCCACAGCTGCTCAAGCTTCTTGCCTACTTTGAGTGGCACAGATTAAGATTCCCCTAGCTTTGATCAACTGCCTTTCAATGTCTGAGCCTTAACAAAACGGTGGGGGCAGAGTAAGAGATTGATCATATCCACCCTGCCCTGTCCTTCTGAGTTTGAGGAGCTCTATTCTCTCTCTCTCTCTCTCTCTCTGTGTGTGTGTGTGTGTGTATACACATGTGCCTATGTGTGGAAATCAAAGGATAATTTAAGGGAGTCAATCTCCCACCATGTGGGTTTCCAGATTGAAATCACGTATCAGGCTTGGGGACGAGTGCCTTACCAGCTGAATCACCTCCCTGGCCCCAGGGACTCCATTTTAGAAAACTAGGCTTAACCCTAGACCTCTCATAGTAGCCCCAATTGTTTGCCATTTGAGAACCAAAAAATAGGGAGATGGAGAAGGCATGACCTCGTTGTTATAAGATCCAAATTATTCAGATCCTCTTTAGGAAACGATTCTACCGCTGTACTGGGGGGATCTTCCCTCTGCACCCACAGAACAGCACCTCATGAAATTAGGGGGTTCACTTTGAGTAGAGAAGATGGGGAATGTGGGCACGGTGGCCTACATCTATAATCCCAGCGGAGGTACAACCTGAAGGATGAACAGTACAAGATCACTCTCAGCTAGCTACACAGTGGGCCCTGCTTGGGTTTCCTCGGAAAACCAAGACAAACTAGCAGGAGTCAGGATTTCTCTGGGGACAGGAACTGGGATTTGAAAGAGAAATTCTCCCTCCAGCTGCACCACGAGAAGCTCAAGAGCAGGGAATTGGAGGACTTGACCTGAGGCTACCCCTCTTCCCTCTTTATCTTCCCACAGTCCCCGTGACCCTGGACACGGCCTCAGCTGACGCAGGCCTCACCTTTTCTCAGGATCTAAAGAAAGTGACCTTGTACATCGTGGGTGGAGGAGCTTCCAAGAAGCAGGCGAAGCCTCGGCCGTTCTACCCTTTCCACTGTGTGAGGGGTTCTCCGGGCCTCATATCAGGGCGCCAAGTGTGGGAGGCAGAGATCCAGGGGCCCTCAGGTGGGGTGTGCATTGTGGGCATGGCCGCAGAGTTTCCCCCGGGGTCCCAGAGTCAGGGCTCCTTTCCGGGGAACTGCACCATATGGGCACTGCGGATCTCACCCTCCGGTTGCCAGCCGTTCACCAACTTCAATGCCCGGGAGAACCTCCGGGTCCATCTTAAGAAAGTGGGAGTCTACATGGATCGCGACTGTGGGGAGGTAGTCTTCTATGACGCCATCACTAACAAACACATCTACACTTTCCAAACCTCTTTTGACGGGCCCATCTTCCCCCTTTTCGGGCTCCAAGCTGCCTGCAGCAATATCACCCTGAGCCCCTAGGGCTGCCCCCTTCTGGGTCCCTCGGTCTCTCCCCCACCTATCCCTCTGGATGGGGTGAGACAACGCAAATGGCAGGAGTGAAGCTTGGCCCTACTCCGGCACTCTCACACCCTACACCCGCCCAATGTTGCCTCTTTCCCCGAGTAGAGAAGACAGTAAAACACCCCAAAGGCCAAACACGAGATTTTTCACTTGTGTAGCAGATCTAAGGCTCTGGCCATACCCTGGGGGACATGCAGGGGCAAGTCACTGTCCAGCACCCTGGCTGTCCCCTTCTCCACCTGACTACCTGGGGCTCCTGTGACGCTAGATTTGAGCACTCCGGTCCTTTCCCGAGATCTGAAAACCAGAGTCTGTGTGCAGAGTCAGCCTGGCCCGTGCCAAAGACAGTTTGCAGATGATAAGGACGGTCAGTCCACAGTCAGGGTTGCAACCTTTTGACATTTCGAAGAAATGTTGTCATCCTTAACCACTCTGTCTTCAAATTAAAAACAAAGTTGTAAACCACCCAGCATGTTGATTTGAATTTCTAATTTTCTGTTAGGCTACATCTATATCCTTGGCCTCATCTGTCTCTCCATTCTCAGGCTGGTTACCACTGGAATAGTTTAAGTGATAGTTGGGGAAACCACATACAGTTCACAGTTAAAAAATTTAAATTTATTTTACATTTCTGGTGTTTGTGTGTACCCATATATCATGGTCTCCTGAGAAGGTCAAAAGACGGCTTTTAAGAGTCATTTCCTCTTGCTGCCTTGTGGGTTCCTCAGCTTACTAGGCTTGGCGGCAAGTGTTTTACTGATGAGTCATCTTGTCAGCTCCATTTCTAATTCTTTAAATTGGACGTGTCTGTTTGCTTTTTCCACTCTCCCCAGAATTTGTGTAGCCCAGGCTGGCCTTGAACTTTCTGTGTAGCTGAGACTGACCTTGAACTACCGAACTTTGTCCTGCCTACTAAGTGTTTACTTGACCTGCCTGTGCTCCAAACCGGCATTTTTTTTTTTTTTTTTTGAAACAGGGTTTCTCTGTGTAACAGCTCTGGCTGTCCTGGACTTGCTTTGTAGACCAGGCTGGCCTTGAACTCACAGAGATCCGCCTGCCTCTGCCTCCCAAGTGCTGGGATTAAAGGCGTGTGTCACCACCGCCCAGCTCTTCCAAACTGGCTTTATGTGGTGATGGGAACCCAAGGCTTTGGGCGTGCTAGACATGAACTCTACCACCTCAGCTACTACTTCCCTGTCCCTTCTCCCTGATTTTTAAATTTAGACGGACAATTCTGAATGAATACTGAAAACAAAAATTTTATTATCCTATATTTATTAATACCTTATAAACACCTATATCCTATAATACCTAATACCTAGAACCTAACACCTAAGAACAAGTAAACAATCCTGCTTTAACCCTTTTGAGAGAATACTAGGATTCTCTAGTGCAGGTCTGTGTGGGCAACTTGGTCAGCCTTCTCTCTACTAGCTCTCCTCAAGCAGGGTTCATAGTCTGGGTCTGGCAGTACGGCAATCGTACCTTCAACTTGGCTCAGCTTCCTCCGGGCCAGCTTTAACCACTGCGTGCGGGTTTGGGCAGCCAACTTGCCTTACGTGTTCAACTTGGGGCCGGTCTCACAGAGGTTGTGCATCTAGGCCTAGTCTGTCCGCCGATACCTCAGGCTGCAGGTTGAACGAGCTGAATCCCCTCAGGGTAGCTGCTACACCCCCCAGCTTAGTCTTTAGTTTCTTGGCCTTGCCTTGACTTCAAGGCCTATAGTGGGTCCTTGGCTCCATCAACAGGGCTCTATCTCCACAGTGTCCTCAGAGCCGCAGCCTCGATCTCTGTGGTCACCTCATCTTCCGTGCGTGCCAGCTGTCACCCCCCTGCCCCAGCCCGCTTCAGTTGCTTTGCTCCCACCACTGTGGCAACAGCCAGTCCCAGCTTTCCCAGGAGACTGTTACTGTCTGTGGTCTCTTCAGCACTTCCCTCATTTCCTCGTGTTCCTAAAGCCTCTCTATTTCCACTGTCCTTCGTGGCCTTCTTGAACTGGCAAGAGTCCCTTTCTGGGGCTTTTACTCGGCTGCTGCTTCTTGCCTCAGGGCAGTTGGCACATGGGGCTTCTCATTTCATAGTCTCCCTCTTGTGCTCCTGTCTCCTCCTCCTTGGGGACTGGCGGCTTCACGTGGAGCTCCCTGGCTTATACAGGGTGTGCTCTCGAAGTCTTTTATGGTCTTGCCCTTTCTCCAACTACTTGGCAGCTCCTGTGACCTCTCGAGGTTTCTGATGGCTTTGCAGCCGCGTAAGGTCCAACCCCTGGAGGGGCTATCGACCTATCTGTCTGCTGACCCTCGAGGAAAAGATAGCAAATAGATGCAAGAAGCAAGAGGAATTTGTTCTGACGTGCGTGGCCAACACGCATGGGTTGGCCTACACCCAAGGGAGAGGGGGAGAGGCCACCACGAACTCACAAGGCTTTAGGTTTGTATACCTTTTGGCAGGGCAGATTCAGGCTTTGGTGTAAATTCCTGAGGAAGGGATTTTGCTTTGAGAATCAGGAACCTTGGTCAAGGAAAGCTTCCCAACCCTGGGGTTAGGGAGTTTTCTAACCCTGGGGTTCAGGGTGTATCTTGGAATTTTTGTAAGCCATTTCCCAAGGACGGCAGTTGGGGGTGGTGGTGTAACAATGCAATGAGAAGGTCACTGGTAAGGTCAGGGCAGTGGAATTTTACAAACTTTTGCTCAGCCTGAGATGAAAGCCTGGATCTTAAAAACTATCTTTTCAGCCACACCCCTTCACTGGGCACTGTCTGCCACACCCTCAACAAGGCACCTCATGTCTCTCCCAGAACTGTGTCTCTCCCGGAGCTGTGGCTTCAGCTAGACTCCACCTGTTTCAGTTCAGAACTTTCTAGAAACCAAGCAATGCCAAGCTATGAGCTCTTTTCAGTTTCCCGAGCTTCCAGAGTGCCCTCTCAGTGGCTGACCAGGACTAGTTGCTGCCAGAGGTCAGGATGGTCTGCCTGCCGCTTTTAAGACTTTCAGAAGCACTCCCATATATTCACTGAAGAAAACTAACCCCCATTACAGAATCCCAGTGGTATTTTCTCAGCCAGCTGATAACTGACCCTTTAGATCGTTGACAGTGATGATTCTCCTTGTTGGCTATTTGTTCCTTTCACTCTGACAGTTTGGGACTCATGGCCCTCGAAGGAGATGAGAAACTCTAAAGAGAGACACTTTTTTTTTTTTTTACTTTGCCACCAGATTATTAAACAATGGATATCAAATAATTTATAATTTAAATTTTCCCTTGTGCTGGGAGATGAAAAAGCTGAAGTCTCTGTCAGCCAGAGAAGGAATTCAGCAGCTTAGAGTGCATAGCTGACAGCCTCACTATCAGCACATTCCCTGGCTTTGTTTCACTCGGGCTATAAAACTGTAAGGGAACTGGGAGTCTTTCCCTCTCTGATTTGGCCAAACTAAACAAAGTGCATGTCCTTTTACCAATTTCTTTTAAGATACAGGCCAAAGTGTTGATTGGTCTCCCAGCGCTGAGTCACGCTCCTTGGCCTAGGCAGGTGAACTTCCAAGGCAGGCTCCCTGTCCCTGACGCCACACAGGGTCTGGTGCCCTTTGGGCCCTCATTCCAGTCATGATGTCTTTATTGAGTTTATGTTTTGTGCACCCTCGGTTGCCTACTTTCCACCATGCTCAGAGTACTTTGTAAATTATTCTGACTGGATCACCTGCCTCTCTGCTCAGAATACGAAGTTTGAGTGAGCCCTCCCTTAGAGTGTTCTGGAAGCTGTCTCTGTGTGGACAATAAAGGACCTGGGCTTCTCTCTTTCTTTAAGGAAGGTGAAAGCTGACCTCCCCTACCACTGTCACATCAGGCTATTTCTTTTTTAAATGAAAAAAAAAAAAAACTGGCAGTGTAATTCCCCAGGCTAAGAAATATCTGTGGATCGGTAGCCCTGAAATATGGTGTGGGATGGAGGGAAAGAAAATGGCATAAACTACCAAAGTTTTTGTTTAAGAGAGCCTTCAGAAACAGGGAGATCAAGGATGAAAATACATCTCTGAGAAACATTATGACACAGAAATGGCCAAAAACTGTGGATGAAAACACCTTGCCATGGGGTATATAGTATGTAGGTTTTTTTGTTTGTTTGTTTTTCCATTTTATTATACTATATTATTTATTACACTATATTATTTATATCTTCCTCCCTTCCAACTATATTCCTTTAAACCCCCCTACCCTAGGCAGGAAAGGTTAGAGAGGAAAGGGACATAGGTCTCTTTGAGCTACTTCCTGCTGATTAGGGTTCTTTGGGGGCAATACCAGTTTCAGTAGTCAGGATATCCAGCAGTCCAGCAGTCCAGCAAACCAGCAAACGTAACAGTAGGAGGAACCAGCAACAGCTTGAGGGAACACCAGCAGCACAGAGAACAGCAGTCTCTTTCTTCTTCAGAGATTTCCTCTGTCCCCTGGCATTTATGCCTCTCTCTAGAGTCCTCAGAATTAAACTTTCTGCAGCTGGCAAAACCTCACCCCTGCTAGCACACGAGGCCCAGTTACAGTTAACACCTGTGGACAAACTGAGCCTGGGATCAAAACAAAAACATTCTCATAGCATTACTGGGTTTTTCAAGGAATAAAAACTCTTACCACAATGGAGTTGTATCTGCTTTGCAGTTAGGTACTTGAATGAACCCTATCCTATACCTAGGCTGGAAACACTGGCTCCAGGAACTGTCAATGTATACTGAACAATTACTTGCTCAAGACACGCCTAAGTCACAAAAGTATAATGCTGCCAGGCAGTGGTGGCGCACGCCTTTAATCCCAGCACTTGGGAGGCAGAGGCAGGCGGATCTTTGTGAGTTCGAGGCCAGCCTGGTCTACAAAGTGAGTCCAGGACAGCCAGGGCTACACAGAGAAACCCTGTCTCGAAAAAACCAAAAAAAAAAAAAAAGTATAATGCTATGAAATTAAACATGTCCTTGTAACAGGAGAATTTATGAACTTTGTATCTCACCAAGGCCCAGGGAGCAATCAAAAGTAGTTGTTAATTGTTCAGAATGGTGTAGGTGAGGTTCAGAGTGGATTCAGCCAAGCTACTTGCCTATGCACTAGAGTTTCCTGAGGCCCTAGAATGACCCCTGGTGTGTGTGCACGTGGTCAAAACCATTTTTTGAACTTGAATATGAAAAACATATTCTGACCATTGTTAGGATTACTGGTTCCTTCCATTCCCGCCCTCCTCTGCCATGCTTTCCCTAGTAAGAATTGGTGTCTCAGTATTCAGATTGTGGGGAAATTGAAGAGGGCTTCTGAGGCTTAGGTTTCCTAAGATACATAACTCATAATCTGTGGATAGTCCAGTTATTGACAGTTGTCTTCATGGAGAAGTGGCCCCTGGGATACCTCTGAAAACTCACCTAACATTAGAGATTGAAGTGCAAAGTCAGATGCCCCGTTGGAACCATTCTGGTAGAAATACTGCCACAGAGCTTCTACCCTTTCCACTACACTCTGGGCTTCCCCTGTTCCCCCGATCCCTATCCCTTTCTCCCTATCCCTCCAATCTCCTCAGGCCTAGGGGCCTGGGAGGTAGTGCTCCCAGCCTCCTTAAGAACTGGTCTTCATAGTGGGCAAGATCTCCCAGCTCACCCTGGGGCTAGGACAGCTTCAGTTAAAGCTTTCGTGTGGCTTCTTGTCACTTGGCAACTCTGGCTCCTGATGTCAGCTGCTCACTGACAACTGTCCCCAGGAGAATCCATGGGTCTGTCCAGGGAAATCAGGTGTCTACATGAGTACAACCATGGAGAGGTCGTCTTCTATGATGTTGTAAGGAGAAATCACATCTACCCTTTTCATGCCTCTTTCACTGAAGATCTTCCCCCTTTGCCTTTAATCCTTGCACTCCATAGGCAGAGGCAAGTGGATCTCTGTGAGTTCAAGGCCAGGCTAGACTAAACAACAAGTTCCAGGCCAGCTGGGGCTTTAGAGTGAAATGTTGTCTGAAGAAACACAAAATAAACAAAACTTGCAGGGGAACAACATAAACTAAAACAGATTAAAGGAGACACCAACAAAATGCAATCGCAGACTCTGCTTTGGCTTCTGTCTTGAACAAACGAGTGCTAACTCCGTGTAAAAGGTATGACAGATTTGGGATGTAGGAAAGCTGTTTGAGGCCCAAAAAAGAATGGAAAAATGGTTAAACAATTTAATAATAACATTTGTTGTCCAGTCTTTTTGTGCTCAGCTATTTAGATGTCCTGAGAAGTTTGTAGTCAGAAACTGAACATTGGGTGGGAAAGTTCAGTGTTTTACTGAAGTCCTGGCTGGAGCAGTCTGCAAAGCTGGACCATCTTAGCTAGCCTTTTTGAAGTGGTTCTGGATGTAGATATTTGAGGAAACTGTGAGTCTGGGTCATCTGGGCTACTTATGTTCTCTTCTTTGGTGCCTGGTCCCTTTTCTTCAGAAGTTTCTTTTGTCCAGTTGTCCCTGAGGAAAAAAGTACTTGCTTCAACTGTAGACAGACTGCTGTCCAAAAAGGACAAAGCTTGGAAGCGGGAAGTCAACAGCCTAGCTCTGCCAAGACAGGGTAGGCAAGTCCTTCATAATTCCTGCTTTACAATTAATGTCTGTCAGAGATACTGGGCCAAAAGGCTGAAGATGTATTCGGAGAAATTGGGGATTATCCAGGCAGCCAGTTGTCTGTCATTTCTCTCTCTTTTTTTTAATTTATTTTTTTTCTTCAAGTTACAACTCTATTGCAATCCCCTCCCTACTCCCCCCTCCAGTCCCATCCTCCCACACTCTTCCACCTCAACCCACCCATCCCCATCCTTTTTTTTTAAGTTTAAGATATATCTTTTCCCCCCAACAGCTCCCCCTTTCAGTTCAATAAATGGCTCTTTCTCTTATAATAATAAATACCATTCACAACAACAGAGGTAATTAGGCCACAATTATAAGAGTTGCATGGCTTAGCATACAATCCCATTGTCCAGTCCATATGTATTTGGCACCTGACTTTAATGTTCTACTATCTAACCATCTCCATGAGTTTAAAGTTCTATATATAACTCAGTTTTCATACTAACTTGCATCACAATATTAAAAACATCTTCTTAGATCCAGGGCACTCTCTTGATTCCTAAACCTCAAAATTTAATTATGAGACTCTAGCTATCTATTCTTCAACCACCTCAGAGACCTGAGAGGAATAAATATATCTGATTATATAGGAAGTGCAGGGCCCGCAGCTTCCAAAACTAAGAAATGACATACCAGTGGCTGCCTGGACAGTTCCCATTTTCTCTCCATACATTACAGCATTGATCTTCAGTCGTTTGGCCCTGTTTCTCCGACAAACATTTGTAGGGGCTGATAGGTTAATATAAGTTAGATTTAGTGAATACCTAAGTTTCTGATACAGTCTCTTAATTCGGGGCATGAAGATCAACTGCTGTGAGCAATTAGTTTATCAGCTTATGGAAGAAGTCAGGTGAAATGAGGGGAGTCTCTTTGGACTGAAAAACAAGGTTGAAGCCAGGTGAAACAAGGAAAGACTTTATGACCTGGCATTGCTTTCAACTGCTAAGCGGGCAGAGCCCAAATTAAGCTGAAGCAGGTGGAACAAGGAGTGATCCTATTTAAGGACAAGTGGATGAGCCCAGAGAGGTGTGTGCTAAGGGCCCCCGATATGAGAGAGCTCCGAGAGTCCTGCTGGAG
>CAJQZJ010037450.1:138947-159758 GCA_907164525.1 Lophiomys imhausi
TGTGTGTGTGTGTGTGTGTGTGTGTGTGTGTGTGTGTGTGTGTGTGTATTAGTGGCCCGTCTGCCTGGCACATGCATAAAATCAGGAAATAAATCTTTAAGCGGTGTTTTAATTAGAGATCCAGCAATCTTAGAAGACACTGACTTAGCATCCTAAAGACCTCATCTTAGGGAGGACAAACAAAGTCAGTTGGCCATTTTACACTTAGTCTTGACTCTCTGGCCAGGTGGTCTCTCTTGCCTCTGAGATTTTGGGTGTTGGTGGTTTTCTCCTTAAGTTCTCCTCTCTTGTAGCAAGATGATAGGGAGAGCTCTCAATCACCAAACCCCTGAGCCTTACATTCCTCCTGAGCCAGTCCCAACAAGGCAGGCTCAGCTGCCAATATCCCAATTAAAGAGACAGTCACAACTAAAAGCAGAAGAAGGAGACTTATTCAGAGTGAACACACTGGGAAGAGGAGCAAAGGGTACATTGATCCACAGTCCATCTTCATTACCCTGACATGAGGTTTAAGTTTAAACAGAGGGCAAATGGCGTTCACAATAAGCCCATCACTGAGCCATCTTTGTCTCAGCTCTGTCCTGCCAGGTGGTCTGATGAACTGTCAGAACCAAGTGAGATCTCTTCCTGGGAGGGAAGTTTTTCCTCTAGCTAGAACCAGATCTTCAGGCCTTTCCTCAGCATGCGATTCCTGGGGAAATTTTAGTTCTTTGAGGTCTATTAAGAGGTTTTTGAGGACAGTCGTCTGATGTCCAACGTGAGAGCCACAAGTGTCTTTAGGGTTTCTCTGTTCTGCTGGGGCAGCTACAGTTCTGCCACCTGGTAACACCAGAAGTGCCATTTCCGATGGATCTCCCATGTGCTGGTGAGCATCACACACCCAGCATCAGATCCCCACAGCTGTCCTCGGAGGCAGAGATTACTATCACCTGTTCATAGTGAGCCCCCCGTAACTCCAGGGAGGAGAGGGCTGTCTCTCGGGTTGTAGGTTGTTTATACAGCTCCAGAACTTATTTATCCAGCCTTGTAAGTTGGGTGCCTGTTATCCCAGCACTCAGGAGGCAGAGGCGGGAGGATCGCTGAAGTTTTAAGCCCAACCTGGTCTTCAGAAGAGGGTCTAGGCCAGCTTAGTTATATAGAGAGAGCCTGTCTCAAAAAGAGACTAAATAAATAGATCCAGAGAGACAGACAGACAGAGAGAGAGTGAGAGAGAACTCATTTATCCCATAGCTGGAAACTATCATGCACTGAAGAGGAAATGGACAGGGTGCAGAGCTTCTTCCATCCCTCCAGAAGCTTTTCTGGACAGGACGCAGAGCTTCTTCCATCCCTCCAGAAGCTTTTCTGGACAGGGTGCAGAGCTTCTTCCATCCCTCCAGAAGCTTTTCTGGACAGGGTGCAGAGCTTCTTCCATCCCTCCAGAAGCTTTTCTGGACAGGACGCAGAGCTTCTTCCATCCCTCCAGAAGCTTTTCTGTGCTTGGGGACTGAGAGACTTTGCAATCCATTATTTCCTTCTGTGGGAGAGCCTGAAAGCAACCCTCTTCACCAGTCGCTCAAACAAACAAACAAAAAACAAAACAACAACAAACCAGTTCTCTACACTTCCCAACGAACAGGGGAAGGTCCCCAGCTGGATCCACTGACCAGTGTTGTCCATGGTGCCTGATGCACATTTTTAGCTTGTAACTTCTGCTTATTGAGGTCAAGATGTGTCTTCTCTCTCCAACTCTTGGGGTGCCTGTTAGAGAAAAGTAACCGCGGGTCGCCCACCTCAGGTAGGAGTCCTGCCTAGCACACTGGTCTTCTTTTGGATAAGTGAAGGGACCTCCAGGTCTTCAGTTCAAAATGTTCTGTCCATCCACAGCCCCGACACAGTAAGGGAAATGTGAGGCAACATCTCCCTACCAGGTGGGACACCCTCACCCAGAATTGAATAATTGCTCTCAGTTCCTATCCCACCTGAGATGGACAGGAACAAGAACAGAGCACGAAGAGGGATTAGAACCTGGGAAGAGGGGCTGTGGAATCTTACAGACATCAGGTGACAGAGGTGGGTAACAACCGTGGGCACAGGTACCTTACCTCCTCTGCTTCAAAACCATGAACTCTCTCACCTGGCTAGTTAACTGATCCTGGGTCTCACTCACCACTGACCTCTCGTTTTTCTTTTCCTTCTCCCTCACAAGGTGAGGGATCGACTAAACTGAGGTGGCCAGATGCCACCTACTCCATGCCCTACTTCATTTTGCCCACACTTTGGGACCTCTTCTGTATGTACAGTCACTCCTTCAGTATTGCTCCAGGATGGAGGCAAGGCTTTTTATGGGGAGGGTCTAGAGGATGGAGACTATCGAGAGGCCACCCCCAGACCTGATGACCAGTTGGTGGCAGTTGGTAAGTGAGCACAGATCAGGATAACGGTGGTGAGGACCAGGAGGAACTCTGCATTATTTCTTTTTTGTTTGTTAGTTTGTTTGTTTTAAAAATTACACTTATTTACTTTAAATTTATTTGTGTGTGTGTGTGTTACAGGAGCCAGCTCTCTCCTGCCCCCCATGAATCCTAGGAAATCTAACACTGGTTATCAAGTTTAGTTTTTTAACTACTGAGCCACCTGGCTACCCCCACTCCCATTTTTTGTTTGTTTGTTTGTTCCTGACAGGGTCTCATCATTTAGCCCTATCTGGTCCTCATTATGTAGACCAGGCTGGCCTTGAACTCATAGAGATCCACCTGCCTCTGCCTCCCTAGTGCTAGGATCAAGGTGTGCACCACCATGCCCCTCCCTGCTTTTTGAGGCAGGGTCTCTTGCAACCCAGGCTTGCCTTTAAGTCCCTGAAGAAAGGAATAAGATGTGGCATACATCACGACTGTAACCCACCCCGTGAACCTGACCACTTTCTCTAATAAACTCCCACATCCGCCGTCTCTTCTCAACCCCCGCACCCAGCCAGGGAGAACTAGCATTGCAGCAAAGACTGAAATGGAACAACAAGTGAGGAGCTAGTGTGCGCCCCCATTTCTAAACCTCAGCAGAGCCAGAACCACAGCTCCTCCAGCCCCTTTCAGGACCCTCCTAGCTTTGATGAACTCTCTGTCATTCAATGTCTGAACCCTAATACAAGAGTGGGGCAGGGTAGCAGGTTCTGAATATTCCTCTTTGTGTATTCTACCCATCCAATCATTCTTACGGTTGAGGGACTCCGTTTTAGAAAATTAGGCCAAGCCTCAATCCTTGTTATCAGGCGAAGTGGGCGAGGAAGGCAGCGCCCATCTTTATCCCACTGCCACCAGGGGGCGCTGTCCCCTACGTGCAGAACAGAGAGTGATGAAGTCAAGGGTTCGTTTTAAAATGGCGGGGTGGGTAGATTATAGGTGACCCACACCTATAATCCCAGCACTTGAGTGGCGCAGACACAAGGACAAGAGTTCAAGGTCGTTATTAGCTGTGTAGCAGGTTCAAGGCCAGAAGAGGGGGCAATATATACCTGGGACTTGGGTTGTGATTTGGGAGGGGGAGATGGGGGGTGAGGGGTGGCGGGGTGGAGGGGTGGGGGGGTTGGAAGTGCCCTCCCTAACCCCAGCTACAACACAGAAAGGCAGGAAACTAGAGACTGGGGGTGGGTAGAGGGTGTTGAAGAACCAGCCCTACTCCATCTTAGGCTTAAAAGTCACTTTATAGTAAAGATAATGTATGTTCATTCCTGTTCATGATTAAACCCCCGTTTCTCAAGAATTGGACTATGCCCCACCTGCAGTCTTAACTACAAATGGTCCTGCAGTGCCTGTTCCAGGAAAGGGCAACCGTGTCTTTGTTTTTAAAAGTTGTTTATAACCATCTTGCAACCCTACCTTTGTTCTGAAAGGTCATATGACCGCCTATGACGACTTGGTTGTGACTATCTGTTGTCAAGCTACCCTGCTGTGCCCACCTTGCAACCATGTTTCTGTTTCAGGAGGGACTAACTTGTGTGGTTATGCGCACATGAGTGCTGGTTCCGGCAAAGACGAGGACATTGGATCCCTTGAAGTTGGAGTTATAGGTGATTGTGGGGCCCAACCTGAATGCTGGGAACTGAACCCAGATCTTCTGATAGAGTAGTATGCACTCTAAACTGCTGAACCATCTTTCCAGTCCTGATTCAATGTAAAAATTTTACATCGTTATAAAAATAATTAAATGAGACAAAAAGAGGGGCTGAAATTAACCTATCTGGGTGATTGGCCATTTCCACACCAGAGGGAAATTATTCTTAAATTACTTTAACTAGGTCTGTGAAAACCTGCAGTCCCAGCTACACAAATAGATTGAGACAGAAAAACCAGTTGAACCTACAAGTTCAAGACTGGCCTGGCAGCAAAGTGAGACTCCATCTCAAGAAACAAAGGGCTGGAGAGATGGCTCAGCCGTTAAGAGCACTGGCTGCTCTTCCAGAGGTCATGAGTTCAATTCCCAGCAACCACATGGTGGCTCACAACCATCCATAATGAAATCTGGTGCCCTCTTCTGGCCTGCAGATATACCTGCAGACAGAACACTGTATACATAATAAATAAAATCTTTAAAAAAAAAAAAGAAACAAAACAACAAAAGTTACTTTAAAAAGTAGAGATTTGATGCCACATCTTTCATGGGATATGGATAAAAGCAATAGCAATTCTTAACTTTGCAATCACATCAGTAATAATGTTAATATTGTTCTTTTCAGAAGTATTATTGTGTGAATTGAATTCAGGTCCTTAGGTTTGGTGAAAAGTGTCCTTACCTGCATTGCCACCTTGCTGGCTCTCGGGACGTTCTTATGGACCCTTATGCTTTATGCACATACAGACGGTAGGACCAAGCAGATAACGACTTTTAAATGTGTGTGAAGTGTTTGCATGAGTACACTTTGATCATGCCTGGTACCTTCCCGGACCAGAGAGGATGTCAGATCCACAGGTCTTGAAGTTACAGGAGTTGTGAGCTGCCACGTGGGTGCTGGGTTTGGAACTGGAGTGCTCTGTAAGAGCAGCAATGCTTTATCTGCTGAACCACATCTTCAAGTCAAATAATGAGTTTCTGACGTCACTAAGAACCAGGATTCTCTGGGCAGTGGTGTGGCCCACGCCTTTAACCCCAGCACTCAAGAGGCAGAGGCAGGTGTGTCTCTGTAAGTTCAAGACCAGCCTGGTCTACAGAGCTAGCTCCAGGGTGGTCAGGGCTACACAGAGAAACCCTGTCTTAAAAAAAAAGAAAAGAAAAGAAAGAAAGAAAGAAAAGAAAAAGGAAAGGAAAGGAAAAAAAAAGAACTAAGATTTTCAATCTAAAAGATTAGGGTTCATTCCAGAGGACCCAGGCTCAAATCCCAGCACCCACATGGCAGCTCACAGCTGTCTGTAACTTCTGTTCCAGAGGATCCGACACCCTCAGACAGACAGACATGCAGTCACAACATCAATGTACATAAAAACAAACAAATAAACAAACAAACAAAATTAGGGTTCAAATATGACATAAAAGTAGAGAAATGGACCATAATAAATAACTGTAAATTTGAGTAGGAAAATAAACATATACTGCATTTTCCCTTAAAATAGAAAATTATTTCTACAATGTGATTAGTTTTGGAGAAGATCCCATGAACTGCTGAGGAAAACATCTGGCTATTGAATGGAACATATGTATACATCTGCTAATTCCAGTTCACCCACAGTATATTTTAGCTCTAAAGTTTCTTTACTTGTACCTGTGTGTGCAGTATAACAAGTAGAAAAAAAACCCTAAGAAGTGCTAAATAATTAGGGAATGAGGGAGGACTGAGTAAAGATGTGAAAGAGGATATGAAACTAATTGTTTTTGTAATTGTAAATCTGTCATAATTTTTCTCATTTTTGGTTCTAGATGGATGCATTAAATGTGTTTGATAGTGAAAGTGTAAAATCCAATGTGAAATTCTACAATATCTGTGTCAAATGACTATCTAACTGCATGGAAGTTTATGGAGATACATAGTCTTTGAGTATGGTTAATTTTGGTGTGCGATCATTTTTTTTTAAAGTTGCAACATGTTTTGCAATAAAGTTTTAAATTAAAAAAAATTTTTTGCTTTGTTCATTCACAAGCCAGAGAACCATCTGAAGAAAAACAAGTTACTGAGGGAAACACAAACTAAAAGAGATTAAAGGATAAATCAACCAAAAACAATAGCAAATTTGTTTGGGCCTAACTAGAGCAAACAAATTATAATTTAATTTTATAAGGATAGGACAAAAAGTGAACACCAACTGTATACTTCTGTTAATCATGCATTTCCAAGTGGTTTTGTGTGTGTTGTTGTTGTTTGATTGGTTGGTTAGGTTTCTTGTTTGTTTTGTTTTGTTTTTAAAGGATTTTAAAGACAAAGCCTCATGTAGTCCAGACTGGCTTTGAACTCCTAATCATCCTGGCTCTGCCTCCTAGTTTCTGGGATGACAGTACTGTTCCACCATACTGGTTGGGTTGTAGGGTCCAAATAAAAATGTATTCACGTTTAATTTGTGTGTATGTGTTTGTGAGAGAGGGAGAGTTAGCTTAGTCACTGTTCTATCGCTCTAACACCCTGACCAAGGCAAGCCTTAGGGAAGAAAGCATTAACTGGGGGCTTGCTCACAGATTCAGAATGCTACTCCACAATTATCATGGAGTGAAGCAGACAAGAACGGCTCTGGAGCAGTAGCGGAGAGCTTTGCATCCTGATCTGTGGGCAGCAGGCAGCCAGAGAGCCAGACCAGGCCTGGGGTGGGCTCAGTCTAGCTCAAAGCCCACCGAAACATCAGGCCACATCCCTTAGTCCTTCCAAAACAATTCCACTCCTTGGTGACCAAGCATTCAAATATAGGAGCTTATGGAGGCCATTCTCATTTAAACCACTCCAAGTGTTTTATCTGTGTATATGTGTCATGAGCATGCAATGCCAGAGGAGACCAGAGGGAGGCACTGGAGTTGGAGTTAAAAGGCAGTTGTGAACTGCCATGTGGGTGCAGTGGACCAAATTTGGGTCCCCTGCAAGAGCAGCAAGCCCTCTTAACTGCTGAGCTATCTACCTCCTCCCTGCTTTCTCTACTTGTATAGAGAAATTTTGAAATTTTTCCATAATGGAAATTAACACATATGTGCATGGGAACACACACAAACTGTAGTCTCCCAGATCCAATATTTGGAACTGAATTTGAACCAGAACCCAGACATCTTTTCAGAGACGCTGGTACAATTTTGACTATCGTCAAAGCTTGACTTTCACTTAGAATGGATTGTTCCAGTTGTTTCATTGTCAAATGAAAACCCGCCTGCCTTCCCTTCTTACACTAGAATACAATGACTTTCTCAGGACTGTGTGCTTTGTCCCCTCAAGTCTTACAGTCACCTCAAAGCCTGCATTATTTCCAGCGTTGTCATTTGGGTCTGGAAACTGAATTTAAAAACTACCCTGTCTCCTGAGTGACTCTCACCCCAAAAAAGTAAAATGGACAAGGGGACCAGAGACAGTTTTTGTTATCTATTTTTCTTGATTGTTTTTGTAGTATTTGGGATCAAACTCAGGACCTCATGCCTACCACGGAGCTACATCCTCCTGCAAATCAAGGGGCCTGGGGAAGGACTCCAAAAAGGATAAGACCCAAGGCTTCCATCTGCTGGGTGTGAGGGGCGGGCTGATGGGAGGCGGGGTGGGTTGGTGGCTGAGCTGTGGTAGGTGTGGCCGGCCGATCTCCCCAGGCTGCGCGCAGGTCCGCCCTGGGTCGCCCGACCCCAGCGCGGATTCCAGGAGGCGCAGTCAGCCCTGGCCGGGCTCCTCTGTCCAGTTCCCCAAGTTACCCGCAAGGCGCGGCGATTACATAAGCGGCCGTGGCTTGCCTGCCGAAGGGACAACCTTTTTGGGTTGGGGACACGTAGGCCCAGACTGGCAAACAACTCTTCCCTAGTTTCAGTACCATCCCCTGGACAGTCCAGATTCCCAGGCAAATACTCAGGGCTCCAGTCATGAACTTCAGCCTTCTTGCTGGTGGCAGAGACTCTGGCCAGTTTACCCTCAGCTCTGTTTCTTCCCCTCCAGACCACCGGAATGGGGTGATTGATTAACATTTATGACAGTGAAAATGCCCAGCAATTCTTTGCCATTAATGGGCAAGGTCATAGAAATCCCGCTCAATTATCCTGGGCTAGAAAACCCTCCCCAGGAAGAGACCCAACTCCTCCTGGGGTAAGTGTGCAGCCCCTAAGCTCATGAGGCCAGGCCCTCACAGTGCAAGACCTGGGGAGACTGTTAAGCACTTGAAAACAGAGGCAACCTCTTCTTGGGCTGTGGAGGATCTGTATCAGAAAGAAAAAGAGAGGGGGTTAGGGGAGGAGAGAGAGAGAGAGAGAGAGAGAGAGAGAGAGAGAGAGAGAGAGAAAATCATGTTGTTTTATTGTAAAGTCTTCCAAGCCTTTTTTGCTTGTTCATTTTTGTTGTTTTTAACATTTAATTATATTTTTAAATTTGTATATAGGTGTGCCACAGATCCCAGGTGCAGGTCCGAGGGCACCTTCCATCATGGGAATCCAACAGATCAGGCGCCAGTAGTTAGGCTTGGTAGCCTTTAACAACTAAGCCGTCTGGACAGCCTGGTTGCTTTTGAGGTAGGGTCTCCACTCCAGACTGACCTCTAGCCTCAATGTAGTTCAGGAAGACTTTGAAGTTTTGATCCTTGTGTGTCGTCTCCTGGGTGCTCGGATCTCAGGCCTGCAACCCGGGCTCTGATCATGTGCTGCTGGGGAGACAACTCCAGACCTTATGCATGCTCAGCTAACACCACCAACTGAGCTACAGTCCTGGCTCTGTATTTCTTGCTGTTATTATCTCTGTGACTAAAATATCCTCAAAGACACAGCCTCAGGTCTCTCAGTAATCTCCCAGGTGACTCTAAATCCAGTCAAGTTGAGAATAGAGGTGAACCATGATTACCCTTCTGGGTGGGGAGGGAGCCCCTACTTCAAAGTCCAAATTCCCTGAAGAGTATCCCAGTCATTCATCAGGATTCTGGCTGGAAATTGAAGTAAGGGACCAAATACTTGCAAAGGGCTCTTTCTGAAACATGGCTGACTATTTGAACAATGCTATTCTGTTCCTCCTCACCACCTCTTGAAGATTTAGGTGTCACCACAACCTCAAATTCTGTATATGGGAAATATCCCTAAACTCACCAAAAGCAATATGTGAAAGCCATCTTGAATCTGGCCATGGTGACACACCTTTGTGATCCCAGCACTCAAGGGGCAGAGTGCTGTACAACAAAACAGCTGTGACTTTATCGGATCCACTGTAGTGTCAGGATGGGGCTTATGCACTGTTAACATTCATTCCCTCATACAAGATGGACGCAGAGGGTCAGCAGACCCTCATCTGAGATTCCAGCCACTCTTCCTGATCAGTTGTGTGTAGTTCTGCCCTTATTGCATGTGGCCTTGGAGTCTCAGGAGCTGCTACAGTGTATAGGCTGGGAAGGGTTGATCTAAGAGGGCTCTTCCTATGTGGCTATGGGAAAGTCATTATCTATGCTAGGAGAAGGACTGTCCTGTGTGGCTGTTTTGGGGGGTGACCCAAGCTTCTGCAAGTAGTTCCTCCTTAAGAAACCCCAATAAACACATTGGATCATGAGGGAGAACTTTGATGGAATCATACTTTGGTTTGTCTTTGGGACCTTATAAGAGGGGGGGGGGACTGACTGCTCTTTATGTCTCCCCAACAAAGAAATTCTCATAATACTAAGGCAAGAGGATTGCCTCAAGCTTGAGGCCAGCCTGGTCTACAGAGTAAAACCCTGCCTCAAAATAAAACAAGCAAGCAAGCAAAGAGTCATCCTAAAAAGATAAAATTCCGTAAGATATCCGATAGAATAGTTATAATGAGTAGTCAGCTTTCCTAGCACCACCCCATTCTGACACCTGAACTCTATTGGCATTGTAGAATTATGGTAACAAATTAACAGATATGTTTGTTACTGAAAACAACAGAAATATATTGTCTCCTAGTTTTGGAAACTTAGCATGAAATCGGGTATCAGCAGAGCTCTGCTTCCTGTGAAGGGTCTAATGAGGTTCCTTCCTTCTACTGACATCTGGCACTCCGTGGTGGGGGTCTGTATCATTCCATCTTAACATGGTTTTCTCTCTCTCATCTTTGTGTCCATGTCTCCCTTGTTCATGACACTGGTCAATACTGAATCAGGCTCCATTCTAAATTATTGCAACTAAACAAAACAAAATCAAAGCCAATTTCAAATATCATCAAATTCACAGGTGCCTTAAAGTCGGTATTCAAAACATTGTGTTTTTCTGGCAGACTTGCAACTCCATCTGCAGTTCATTGCTGAGAAAGCATAAAAGAGAGTTTTAGGTCAAGAAAAACAGGACAGTTTCTGAAAGACCCTGAAAGAGAATTTTCTCTTCCCCCAGCTGTGGAGAAAGAGGGTGATCATTATTTATGGTTAATGGAAAAACCAAGGCCAAGACCTGAGAGAAGCTAGAAAACAAAAAGAGAGAGAGAAATTTAAGATACCTTGGAGGCTGAGTGTCGGTGGTACACACCTTTAATCTTACCGCTGGAGAGGCAGAGGTAGGCAGATCTCTGAGTTTCAGGCCATCCTTGTCTACAGAGCAAATTCCAGGACAGCTAGCACTACCCGGAGAAACCCTGTCTTGAAAAAATACATACATACATACATAAATGTGTGTGTGTGTGTAAAAGAGAGAGAGAAAGAGAGAGAGAGAGAGAAAGAGAGGGAGAGAGGGAGGGAGAGAGAGGAGAGAGAGAAAGAGAGAGAGAGTTTAGAAGGAGAGAAGATGTACATCCCAAGATTAGGTTTAAGGAACATTGAGGGTAGGGACCAAGAGAAGTGAAGAGATAGTGATACTTAACTTGGGGGTCACAACCTGTGTCCCATCAAGCTATGTTCAGCCTCCCTTCTTCAATAAGACAATTAAAAGAACCAAATTAAGATTGGAAAGCAGAAAAAGTAGATTATTTCACTGTGGCTATGTTGAAAGGAGAGGCAGAGATCCTGTCACCTTCCTGAGTTCATCTGTCTCCGGGGTCCTGACATAGGGCACAGTTTAACCAGAAAGTGGAAGATAGCTAAATGTCACGAAGCAGCAACCCACTTAGAATGCCGTCCCTAGCCCAGCACTGCCTTAGCTCCAAGTCTCCCCTACGGGCTCATCTGACAAATTGTCAATCTTTTCCAGGAGACAACTTTCTTTTCTGGATTACCCCAGGACTTCAGGCTCCTTTTTGTTCAACAGGAGATTTTTGGGGCCCATTCTTTTCTCTCTTTTTTTTGAGGGGGGGACTCAATTTGTAGACCAGGCTGGCCTTGAACTCAGAGATCCTCCTGCCTCTGCCTCCTGAGTGCTGGGATTAATGGCATGAGCCACCACACCCAGTGGGGTCTGTTCTTTTAATAGTCTGGAAGCCTAAGAGGAGCACATGTGTCTCTTTGGAGTATATCCATCCCTCTGGATAGGTCAGTTACTGTTGAAGAGGAATCAGCATGGCGCGAGTTGAACAGGTAGGTACCAGGGGTGCAAGACTGAGATCACAAGAACCTCCCTGCTCTTGAGGAAACCCGGTGAAAACTGGTATCACCATCAAGAGATGAGAACCATAGTTCTGGGCCCCCTGAGGAATCAGATGCCCAGAACTCCCACAGACTCTTTAAGACCATAAAGTCACCTTGTTCCCCTGCCCAGATCTGTTCGTGACTCTGTTCCCTATTCATTTTTGTCAGGGGCCTCCTTGTATGGGGAGCCTCAGCCCATGCTACTGTACCCAGAGGAGGTCCCTTCTTAAGGACCACCATGAATGTGAAGCTGGGATCTTGACTTACACCACATGATGAGCCACTGTGAAGCAGGGCTGGGCTTTATTAAGGAAGAATAATGCTTTAGATTTAAGTGCAGGCATTAAGAGACACGCCTAGGTGTCCGAACAATGGTCATGTGTATTACTTTGTGGCTTTTAAGTTACGTTGCTCAAAGGATATAATTTTCAACCGGGTCCAGAGGTCAAGCAAACTTTTAAAATTAAGTTTTAAAAATAATCTAG
Source organism: Lophiomys imhausi (assembly GCA_907164525.1). Lineage (NCBI taxonomy): Eukaryota > Metazoa > Chordata > Mammalia > Rodentia > Muridae > Lophiomys > Lophiomys imhausi. Next base: position 151,051 of record CAJQZJ010037450.1, read on the forward strand.
CTGCTGGACGTGGTGGCACACGCCTTTAATCCTAGCACTTGGGAGGCAGAGGCAGCTGGATCTCTAAGTTCAATGCCAGCCTGAGTCTTATTCCCAGAATCCAGGACAGTGAGTCCAGGACAGCCAGGGCTACACAGAGAAATCCTGTCTTGAAAAACAAAAACAAAACAAACAAACAAAAAAGGTCTAACTTGCTTATTTCTCTTTTACTAGTTTTTTGCATGTATTTATTTATCTAGGTGTATGGCAGTGAGTTGGGTGGCATGCCACTGGGCACATACAGGGGTCAGAGCACAGCTTGGAGGTATCAGTTTCCTCCTCCCATCATGAGGATTCTGGGAATCAGAATCAGTTCATCAGGGGCCAGATGCCTGTAACCCACCGAACCATTCCGATGACCCCTGTTTTACTTATTTCTCTCAGACAATTCTGTAAATGAAATCATAAGCTGCGTTATGAAGTACATTGTTTAGCCTGAGGTGTTTTATTTATAAGGTTTGTTTTTACTTATGTTCCTATGTGTCTCTGTGTGGGCACGTGATCAAGAGTACAGGTGCCCACAGAGGCCAAAAAGTGTAGGATCCCATGGAGCTAGTTATAGGAGGTTGTGAAGTGCCTGATGTGGGTGCTGGGAACCAAACTTAAGTTCTCGGCAAAGAGCAGTGTGCCCTCTTCACCTCTCTCTCTCTCTCTCTCTCTCTCTCTCTCTCTCTCTCTCTCTCCCTCCCTCTGTGTGTGTGTGTGTCTGTCTGTCTTTGAGGCAGGATCTCGTGTAGCTCAGGATAGCCTGGAACTCCTAATTTTCCTGTCTCCAAATTCCAAGTGCTGTGATTACAGTGTGCTCCACCATGTTATAGCTCTGAGGGGAAAGACTTCCCCTGTGAACCGCCCCCCTCAATTTTATCATATGTTACAACTATGAAGGGAAAAGCTTCCTCAGCTCTGACCGGGGAAGGTTTCCCTATTGGGAGTGTTGCAGCTCTGAGGGGAAAGGCATGCTGGCAGTCAGGAGCCTAGGAAAACCACAAAGTCACACCACACAATAGACCTCACACAGATTTATTGGGAGACACAAGAGAGTGAGACAGAGGCAGATGGACCTCTGTGAGTTCTAGGCCAGCCTGGTCTACAAAGTGAGTCCAGGACAGCCAGAGAAACCCTGTAGGGGTTAGGAAGAGAGAGTATTTGCCTCTGCTGGAGTAGGGAACGGAGCAGGAGACAGGTTTACATAAGAATTCTTAGGGGAGGAGTTTTCCAGGGTGGAGAAATCCAGGGTGGGGATAGGTGAAATTTCAAGCCGAGCCCAGGGATTGGTGGGTTTGGTAGGTTTTCAAACCCCGAAGTAAACTCTGACCAGTTAGCCTACACCCATGCCAGTTAGTTCTAGGTATGAAAGAGAAGCGTTGATATGTTTTGGCTTTAATCGGGTTTTTTTTTTTTAGCTGTTGTAACATGCTTGTTTAAGACGTCTCAGAAAAAAAGAATACTGGCTCTGTAGGCATAGTAACAGCAGACTAATTTTATCAGATGTACTTTGATTCTTGGCTATCAGCTAGAAAAATACAAAACAGATATGTTTCATTTCCCTCACTTCCCTCCCTTCCCAAATTCCCTCAGTTCTACCCCCACCTCCAAATGTTTTCTGGTTTTGATGTTGTCATTGTTTTTGAGACACCATCTTATGTAGCCTTGGCTGGTATGGAACTTGCTATGCAGATCAGGCTGCCCTCCATCTTGTGGTGACCGTTCTGCATCCTGGATGCTGACATTCCAGGTGTGTGTCACCAGGCCTCACCCTTTTTTTGTTTGGTTTTATTTTGTTTGTTTATTTTTGTTTCATTTTTGTTTGGTCTCTCTATACAGTCCTGACTGTCCTGAATTCACCAGCCTGGCCTTGAACTCACAGAGATTCACCTGCCTCTGCCTCCTGATTGCTGGGATTAAAGGCTTCTGCCACCCTTCCTTCTGCCCTTTCTTTCTTTCCTTCTTTTGTTGTGCTTAAATGAATGGGTGTCTGGCCTGCATGTATGTCTGTGTACCACGAGTGTGCATTGCCTTCAGAGGCCAGAAAAAGTTGTTGAATCCCTTGGGAGTGGAGTTATGGATGATCATGAACCATGAGGTAACAACACAGCCCTGGCCCTCCTGACGAACAGGTGGTGCTGTTAACCGCACGGCCATTTCTGCAGTTCCCTTTTCCTGTCCTTTTATTGTGTCTGCGTTTGCTGATATCATCTCCTAGGGCAGCAGTTCTCAACATGTGGGTTTCAATCCCTTTGGGGCAACATTCCAGATATTTACATTACGATTCATAACAGCAGCAAAGTTATTGTAGTTATGAGGTAGCAATGAAATAGTCTGAAGGCTGGGGGTCAACACCACATGAGAAAGCCTTGGGAAGGTTGAGAACCACTGTTGTAGTGGCTGACCTCACCTAGGAGTTCTCCTTGCTCACTCTCCTAGTCCTCTGGGGCTGCTCTGTCCACTGTTAGCTCCAACCTCTATCCTCAATCACTGCTGCTGCTTGGGTTAGGCCATTAGCTCCCTTCCTCAAAATTCCACTTTATGAATATTTTCAACAGAATGAAGAGTTGGGAGGACTTTGCAATGATTAATTATTTCCCAGACACCTCCACCCAGACTGCAGCATTTGCATTTCATTATGCTCAGTACGTCATATCATTTCATGCATTTTAAATTAAGTTACACTGGGTGGTGGTGGCTCATGCCTTTGATCCCAACAATAGGGAGGCAGAGGCAGATGGATCTCTGAGTTTGAGGCCAGTGTGGTCTATAGAGTGAGTTCTAGGACACCCAGGAGTACACAGGGAAACCCTGTCTTGAAAAAAAAAAAACAAATAATTTAAGTTACACAGGGGGCCTGGAGAAATGGCTCAGTGGGTTAGTACCTGTTACACAAGCTTGAGGGCCCCAGTTTGGATCTCTAGAACCTATGTGAGAGGCTGGGGTAGCTATCTGAACTTACACTCACGAAGCTGGGAGGTAGAGTCAGAAGGATCCTGGGGACTTTCTGCCTCACCTGTCTGAGGAATCAGTGAGCTCCAGTCTCAGTGGGAGACCCCATTTCAAAAAAGACAAGGCAGAGAGCAACTGAGGAGAACATGAAACTTCGACCTCTGACTTCCACTTCCACGTATGTGCACAGGCACATACACCACATACCATGCACGAATTATTATATTTTTTGTTGATTAAAATAGGAATGAAGAGATGGCTCAGCAGTCAGGAGCACTTTCTGTTCTTCCAGAGGATCCCAGTTAAGATCTTAGTACTCAGGTCAGGAAGATCATAATTGCCTATCACACCAGCTCTAAGGGACTCAATGCCTTCCCCTGGCCCCCTCAGGCATTCACATACACATGTCATATACTCACACAGACACATAAATAAATATAGATATTTAAAAGACTAAGATAAATAAAGTAGGTCACACTGAGGGAAGACGATCCACTCTTAAGGTGGTGAGTGGTGCCACTCCATGGGCTGGGGACATGGGGTGAGTAAAAGGGAGAAAGAAGAAAGTCAGATGAGCAAAAATGCTCCCCTCCCCTCCTCTCCAGTCTGCCAAGATTCTGGGTTCCAGCCTCACACTCCTGCCACAGTGAACTCCTCAGAGTAACAACGCCCTCCCATGGGTTTGTTCACAATGATGGGAAGAATAGCTGATGGCTGAAGCTCCTTGAGAGAAGCAGAGAAAGAAGACAAGAGTCTTAGGACAAGGCATCCTGTCTTATCCCTGAGGACCTCGGGGTGAGCCTGTTTCTTCCTTTCCTGAGACTTGGTAAATTCAAACCTCTGTGCCACATGTGTGAAATGGAGCTCAGGCAGGGCAGGTCTGAAGGCCCAGAAAAAGCAGCAGAAAGCTAAGTATATATGTGAAGAGGTTACAAAGATTAAAATATTCATTAGAATCTAATCTGATCATTCCAGGGTTCTCTGGACTCGCTACATCTCCTTCCTCTAAAGCAATATTTATTGGGTTTGTAAACATCTCCAGCCTAATCACTCACTATGCTTTCTTACCCTCACAAAATTGCACCAGAGCTCATTCCCTGTGTTGTTGAATTTCTAACAGCCCCTTGACCTGCTTGTGTTGCTCCTCCTCCTGTTTTGTTGTTTGTCTGTTTCTGAGGCAGGATTTTATACAGCAAGGCCTCACCTTTACTGTGTATCTGAGGGTAGCCTTGAACTCCTGATCCTCCAGCTTTCTGAGGAAGAATGCTGAGAGTATGGGTATGCCAGATCATGCCTGACTCCATATTTCTTCTTAAGGGCCTGTCATCAGCTTCTAGGGCCTCAGTTGCGTTCTTCCTCAGAAAGCCCTTCCTGGGCCCTTCCTCCTGTCCCACAGATCTTTAGATGAGCCTCCTAGGTGAGCACAGAGCATGTCCCAGGCAAAGTAACATATGTCCACAAACAATAACGATCTGTTTATATATCTGTCCCCAATATCACAACTGAATGCATCCTGAAAAGTTGGGAATCCTGCCATATCTACCACTGTCATTGGCACCTTGAATACCTATGGCACACATCCGTACTCTGTAAATATTAACTGAGTAAATTCATGGCTCTCTGTCTTTTCTGACACCACCTCCTGCTTAGCGCCTTTTTCTCTGTGTATCTCAAAAGATTAAAAAAAAAAAGTAAAGTGAGTATAATTAATATTTCCCCAAACACACTTATAGTTGAGCAGGCTGGTTTTATTGTTTCTTGAAGGGAGTAACAATGCACCTCGCAGGGAATTGGGGGAGTTCTTAGTAAGCATGAGAACGTGCCCTATAGTTGGGGGTTAGTCAGGTGATGCTGTGACGGGTCTAGCAAGAGAAGGAAGTACATCAGTTTAATACTGTCATACAACAGCACAGGTACGACTGAGTATCCCAGGCAATCTCATCTACACATACGGAATACTAAAGTGAAAATATAATTGGTCAATAAATAAATAAATAAATAAAGGTGGCAGTCATTTCAAAAATCAGTCAAAATATTACTTTCCTTTTGTCTGAGAGATGTGTGATATTTTGTGTGTGGATCGCTACCCATGTGACCATGACATTGGTATGAGTGTCTTATGGTCTCTGAGTGACCTTGTCTGAGGCTGGCATTATGCTGGAGAGTTTATGTGCAGGAGGACAGAGCTTAGTGTGATTGTCAGCAAGCTTCTTTGAAAAACATTGTTTTATTTATTTATTAAGTAGTACTAGTAGTAGTTGGGGGTGCTTAATGATTGAACTTTAGTTCTCAGGTCTGTGCAACAAACACCTTTATCTACTGAGCCATCTTAAAATCCTTCAGCCAAATTCTGAAGAGCAGAATCTCCAATGAGGAATGAGTTGAGGAAATGAATTAGTATGGTTAGGACATGTGTGTTTATGGACATACAGTCGAATCAGTTGAAAGAACTCTTCAAATAGCCCCAAGTGTTGAGTTAATCTATGAGCTTTCCCAACATGGCTACAAAATCTCAGGTCATAGGACAGACATTTTCTTTCTTTACTTATTGTTTTATTAGATGGAATCAGGGTACCATATTTTGCTTTTTAAATTTTATTTATCATTTATTTACTTTATGTGTATGGGTATTTGTGTGTCTGTGTGTCATATGTGAGTCTGGGACCCTTGGATGCCAGAAAAGGGAATTGGTTATCAGATCCTCTGAGTCTGGAGTTACAGGCTGTTGGGAGCCACCATATGGGTGCTGAGAACTGAACCTGGGTCCTCTGGAAGAGCAGACAGTGCTCCCAACCACCAACCATCTCTCCAGTCCCAGGACAGACACTTTCAAAATATCTCCAAAGTCACCACTTCTATGTCCATGAGAGGTTTCAGGTGACCCTTGGGGGGCTGGATTCTGATTGCAACAGCAAGCTGCCTTGGTGGCCTGGCTGAGGTTCACGGCCACTTCTCCTGCCTAATATGCCTTGTTCTCCCAGGGCCGAACTTAGCTAATTTTCTTGGCAAAATTGTTTGTCACAGCTTCCAGTGACTCCCAGACCACTCATTTGAGCCCCAAGGAGAACCTATCAGATATGAATTCTTTGTTGGCTTTGTGATCGTGGCCTCTGACCAGACAGGTTCAGCTTCCCAGTCCCCAAGGGCCTTCTTGTTTCTGCTTCTTGTCTTGTGGGGTGGTGACTTCACCCTGGCTGTTGGTTTCAGGGACCCAGTGACTCACTGTGAGATAAATCAACACCCAGCACATGCCTGGCTCCTGAGCTTTGCGAGAGTGCTCTCTAAGGACGTGGGGCCATGACCTGTTGTAGTTCAGCTCATTGTTCCTGACTATTGATGGATCTTCCCCTAGTACAGTTCTTAAATGCCCTTCAGCATTTAAATCACACACTGCGATAAGGTTGCTGTTCTGTCTTCATTATTCTTTTCTACCCAAGACTGGACTCTGTGCTGTGGTTCTTTCTCTCTTTCTCCTTCCTTCCTTCCTTCCTTCCTTCCTTCCTTCCTTCCTTCCCTCCTTCCCTTCCCCCCTCCCTCTCTCCCTCCTTCCTTTCTTTCCTTCTTTGTTTTGTCTTGCTATATACCTCAGGCTGTTCTCAAACTCACAATTCTCCTGTCTCAGTTTTCTGAATTCTGTGATTATAGGGGTACTTGACCACACCTGGATCTACACACTTCTCTCTCTCTCTCTCTCTCTCTCTCTCTCTCTCTCTCTCTCTCCTGGCTTCCTTTTTCAGCTCCTCTTTCCCTGGCATTTCCTCCTTTAGGGTCACACCCAAAAGTCTGTTTAATCAGATGTGTTTGCTTGTTATAAAACCCTGAACAAATTACTTAATACTCCAGGCTTCAGCTCCTCACATCTGTAAACCATGTGAAATAATTATTTTAGTATTTGCTGTGTGAATTCTCTTTAACTGTGAGAGTAATTAATGTATACATTCACTGATAAAGAATTTGAACAGGAAGAATGAAAGTCTCCTTTGACTCATAGACAATAGTCTGCATAACCACTGGATGAGGTCTCAAAGGACATTTTTCTGTGTATTTTCATGTGTTTATGTACACGAGCTATTCCTATGCTTTTGAGATAGCTAATGAGTATGGGGAAATGTTTGTGGATTAAGTGAGACAATTTTCTTTTAATTTAATGGCTGTATCTTTCCTAAAAGTAAATCCACAGATAATGACGAAAATTGAAAGGGCCAGTGATAAGAATATAATTCTGATAGTTACAGGCTGAGAATTAAATGCCAAATCAGATTAAAAAGTTGGAAGTAGTAGAGACAGAGAAGAGGATTGCTGTGTTTTCTAATTACTTCTTCCAAATTATCTGACATTTAATTTCCACATACTACTTCTATTCAAATTCTGAAAATGACCAGCTTTATGGCCCTTATGCCCCACAGCCAGGAATCACAAGGATCTACTGCCCGCCCACCCCTTCAGGTGAGATTCACACACTTCCTTCCTCCTCTTTTCCTTTCCCACAGTCCAGCCCTAGGCAGCCCTCCTGTTTTGTCACACCCCCACCCTTCTCCTCTCTACCTGGAGCCAGAATCATCTTGGTTACATGTTTAGTCAGACTGCATCTCAGCCCCACTTTAAAACTGTCTGAGCTGTCGTCTGTGATAGCATACACCTACAGACCCAGCACTCAGGAGGCTTAGAAAGGAGGGTCCCATAGGACCCTGTTCCAAGAATTTTTTTTTAATTAAAGTAAAACCTAAGACTTGCCCAGGGTATAGGAACAAGAGGCACCTAGCCCCGAGCTCCTCTCGGTGCCAGGCCCAGAGAAGAAGTGACACTCACTAATCCTCTCCGCCCACCTCCACATGCACCCTCTGTCACAGCTGTCTGGGCTCTAGACTCCCCCTTTCCCCAAACCAGAGCCATTCCCTGTGTGTGGTTCTGTAGGATGGGCCATAACTCATAGCACACAGTGTTCTGTGCTTTGTTCTTTTAACCATGCGTCCTATAGCTCTTCTCATGTCAACCCACATGAGTTTTCCTCACTCATTTTTATTGGTTTGTTTGCTTTGCTTTGGTGCTGGGGATGGACTCCATCCAGGGCTTCAAGCAGGCTAAGCACCTGTTCTACTGCAGAGCTGGGCTCCAAGCTCCTCCTCCTCATTTTTCTTTAACTGCAGCATAGATTAATTTGTATAAAGCTCACGAAAGCACATTACATGTTGCCTGGCCGATGGGAATGCTCAGTCAATGTCTTTTATTTCACAAAGTTCTCAGCACCTCCAACATAACAAACTATCCCATAACATTGTGGTTTTATGATCCCCCCACCCTCACAGCAGCTCTTGAAGGTTTTGAGTAGACCACAAATTTAATGTCACTTTCTCTGCATCATTGCTGTAGAGTCTCCATCCAGCTCCCTTCACACCCTCCTTTGTTTTCTTTGAACCTACCCACTTCTCCCACACACTCTGCTCGGATAGCTTTTGCCTGACAGGCCCTCTCCTGCTCCTCCCACCGTCCTCTACTGCGGTTCCCTTTCCCAGACTTCCCATGTGACACTTTCCTAAACTGCCCTCCTCCAAAGAAACCCCGCCAGCCCTGGCCACACCCCTGCCTAGTTTGCTTGTTTGCATCACATCACTTCTTGACAAGGCAAAGTATCTTACAATCTTATCGGTTAGCCTTTCACAGGTGAGAAAAAGAAAGAAAGAAAGAAAGAAAGAAAGAAAGAAAGAAAGAAAGAAAGAAAGAAAGAAAGAAAG
>CAJQZJ010037450.1:164441-190042 GCA_907164525.1 Lophiomys imhausi
CCTACAACTTCTGAACTGTGGGGACTGGGGATACGTGTCTGCTGTGCTAGCAGTACCTACAACTTCTGAACTGTGGGGACTGGTCCTGGAGTGTCCCTCAGGATGATTAGGACCTAGTTTATGACTCCTGACTCTGAGTCTTCCGTACCTTTCAATGGTTTTAATTATCAGAATGACAATTCCCTGAGTTAAATCTCTGGCTCTTTAAAGTGCCTGCTGGGCTTCTGCTTCCCACCCTGAGCCTGACCTGACCCAGCTCTCATTCCCTGTTCTTTCCTTCATTTCATGTTTTTTTTTTTTTTTTTAGTGCCCCATACTCTTTTTTTTTTTCCATTACTGTGGTTGAACCCAGAGTCTTATACATATTTGACAAGCAGCTGTGTCGCTGGGCTCCATCTCCAGCCCTCTTGCTGCCTGAGCATCAAATCCAATGTCACTGAGCATGGACCTCTGTATACTATGAATCTGGATTCCAATACTGGAAGTATCATACATTATGAATATCTGTGCCTATGGGACAGAAAGAAACCTACTCCTTCACTCCCAAGGGATGAAAACTAGAAAGGGATTTTTTTCACTAATATACCAGTTATCTTATGCTTTCTAATGAGCAGAAGCCAGAATACATCAGCTATGTTTGGTACACACTGCATGTGAATTGCATAGAAGCCAGAATTAGGAAAGGAATGAAGACTCTAAAGCAGGATGAGTTTGTAAATACAGAAAACCTAGACCAGATGATTCCTCCACTTAAGACTCAGAACAGAGCCAGGTTCTTATTCTGACCCTAAGACACTGGTTCTGGCATCTCTCCAAGCCCATGTTGAACCTTCTTGGTCAGTTGTAAGGCTGATACCTAAATGGCTCTTCCCCAGCTCTTCTCACTATGGGTCCCTTTCAACTCTCAGGGCTCAGCTTAAATGTCAGCAGAACTTCGTCTATTATCCTATTAAAGCTACTCCATGCCTCCTCCGGTTAATTCCTTGTACATTAGCCTCTTTGTATTTCTCAGAGCAGTTATAATCTATAATTATCTTGCTAATCTATTTGTTTACTTGCTTATTATTAGTTTCTGCCAATAGAATTTAAATTGCCCAAGGACAAGAAACCATGTGTGACTTCTGCTTTGTGCCCCCAACTCCTCAATAGTGCTAGACACACAGTGGGTGCTCAGAAAATAGTCATTGAATGATGAAATGCAATGAGTGAGTGAATGCTCAGCTCTTAAGGGTATACTGCTAAGAGGCTGTGAAAAACAGAAGGCCTAGAAAACACTGGAGAGAGAAGAATGAATAGTAGATATTTAAAGGTTGGATAAGGAAGTATTCGTGAAACTAACAGGGAAGTTATTGGCAGGAAGAGAGCAAATGAGCTTCCAGGATGATGAACACCCGACTCTCAGAGCAACTGCTGAAAGGAGGGAGAGAAGTTTGTAACGAGGGACAGAAAAGAAAGCAAAGGCGTGAGAGTAGGCTAGTGGTTGAATGCACCCTCCATGTACAGCCCTGTGTTCATGTCTGAGAAGAGAAAGCAAACTCTCAGAAGAAAAGACATTTAGGAGAAAGAGTACAGGACGCAAGATAGAGCTCAGTGGTATGTCATACATTGGCCAGACTCCCACTCAGGAACTGTGAACCTATGCAAATCCCTCATTAAGCCATTCTAGGGTTAGCTAAGAAGAAGGGCTGTGTGGGTGAGATGCCCACAACAGTCCACACGTGAGAGCACTCAGTCTTCCTACATCTCCACCTCAACTCTGGCCCTTCTGAAGGCACAGGTCAGACGGGAGAGATTCTGCTTTAAGCCCTTAGGACAGTTCCTGCAGAAAATTTCCAGGATACTAAAGAACACTGAGAGCTGCAGAATCTTTCCTAAAAAATGAGCAATTATTGGAGCAATCCGGACTGAAGGGAAGGCTGCCATGAATGGGAGTTGAAAAAGGACTGGAGCCCTGGCCATTTTTGATTCTTTTCTCCTGGGTCTTCCTTTACCACCTTCAGTGCAAAAATTCTTTGTTCACTCTTGCCAGTGACCTGTGATTTCAACCCAACTCTTCTTCTTACAGGTCCTTCCTGTGAATAGGAAGTGAAATGGATTTTCTGAAATTACTCCTCCTGTCCTCCAATCTATCTACAGAAAGAACTCTCAATGCACCCTTCTCCCCAGCATACTCAGGGATGGAGACACCTTATCTGTCTTGTTGCACTCCCTAATTTAGTAATGATAGATTTGGGGTGATGATGGATATACTTTACTTGCCTTATCACACTTTCTAAGGGCAGGGACTATGACTCTTCCATGATCATTCTCCCAAACACCATTTCATGACTACCTCCCCTCCTTGAAGGCTTCAACACTTGCAGACTGTTTAAAAAGATGTCACTGATACAGAAGACAGACAGATGGGGGAGGGGGACAAAAGGAATGAAGAAAAAAAAAACCCCAAACAGGAAGGAGAAAGAAAAGGAAGGGGCCCGTCTCACTTCTAACATTTCTCAGTAGCATGCAGAGGCACTGTGCTATAACACTGCACCATAAGTAGGCATCCTGAAATGGGTGGGGACAGTTGTGTAGGAGGCACCTGCTTTAAGGAGGGGCAGGACTCTGTTACAGTCAACTGGAGCAAGCAAAGCCAAGCCAACACACACACACACACACACACACACACACACACACACACACACACACTCAACTCCACCTCCGTTTATGGTCATAGAATGAACTCCGTGGAGATCAGAGGATCATTAATAAAGCAAACTCATCAGGGAGTCTGGAGAGGGAGGGAGAAGCTCTTGAGAAGTGAAATGTTTCCTGAAAGACTCCAGGTCCAAATGCCTTTTCCTTCACTTAGGTCCAAGATCCACCAGGTGTGAACTTTGGATACCTGGCCGTGAAGGCTGAGGAAGTCCTCACCACCTGGTTACAGAAGGAAGCAACATAGTCACCAGCTTCTACAACCAGACTGAGCTCCTGTTCTTCTACCATCCAAGATAGAAGATGGCTCCCCAGCACCAACCCTGGCACCTGCTAATGAGGAAGGACTACTGATTAATAAAGGTTTCTTTGTCTGGAACTTAGGTGGGATAAGAAGAGTCAGTCAGAGGATCTTCTCGCTTTGCCCAATCAACAATTAGTAGAGACATTGAGACACTGTCCTGGGCGTTGGGCCAGGTGTATGTTGGTGGTCACGAACATGAAGGTTACATTCCTGCTCCTATGGGACTTATCTGTTGGATAGAAATAAAAACAGGTAAATGAATTAATGAAGACCAAGATGAAGATGACGAAGATAAAAATTAAAAGATAATTAATTCCTTTGAGGAAAATGACTTGAAAACGTAAGTGGTAAAGATGCTGGAGACACAGATTAGTGGGTAAGAGAGCTTACCGCTCTTGTAGAAGCTAGGGTTTGGTTCCCAGCACCCACACCAGGTACCTTACAATCGCCTCCAACTCCAGCTCCAGGGGATCAGACACCCTCTGGCTTCTGTGGGCACCCGTGAATATGTGCACATAAACTCACACAGGCACACACACATATATACAGATATTTTAAAAGCAAACAAATAAATAAATAAACACATGTGGATGAAGCCTCCTGTGGGGCCAGAGGTGTAGTTCGATGATAGATTACTTACCTAGCAGGTTCATGGGCATGGCATCCATCCTCAACACTGAGAAACAAAGGCCTCTCTAACCGTATTGCCTTTGGGTTGAGACCTGATTGAGAAGATGGGGAAAGTCATCCAAAACTCCCTCTAAAGGAACAATAGGTTCACAGCCTGTACATCTAGATAAGCCTTGGAATGTTCAAGGAACAGAAAACAGAAGGGCACTGCAGGGAGACAGAAGAAAGAAAAAATTAGGGGCGGGTCTACTGAGGGCTTGTGATACAAGACATCACTCAAGAGCTTGAAAATGGCTGATGTCTGTCACTCCAGTCCAGAGTTTCTGCTCCATTGGTTAGAGGCAACACCTGGGTACCAGAAGCTTAAGTTCCTCTGGTGGCTTCAATGTCCAAACAAGGCTGTGAACCACTGACAAGAGAAGACCTTGGAGGTCATGGCAAGGACTCACGCTGAAGAGACTCAGGGGCATTTTTTCTAGTTCTCCAGGCCCTGATCCAGAAAGAACTCTTTGTTAAGAGGCTTTTAAGGTAGAAATAGAATCAATAAAATGAAATAATCCATCTGAACATGCCTTTAATGCTCCACTTAGGAGTCAGAGACAAGCTGATTTTCTGTGAGCTCAAAGACAGCATGCTTCACATAGTAAGTTCTAGGACAGCTAGGAACATAGTGACACCCTGTTTAAAAAAAAAAAAAAAGAAGGAAGGAAAGAAAGAAAGGAGACAAGGAGGGACTCACAGGTGGCAAAAACAAGCAGTAAAATCCAGAAATCAGAATAAAACAGACATACTTGGCTTAGTGTAATGCCACATGCCTGTGATCCTAGAATTTAGCTAGGTTGTGGTACGAGGATCTCAAGTTTGAGGCTACTATGGGCTACATAGCAAATTTTAGGTCAGCCTGAGCTACATAGAAGACTATGTCTCACACAAAATAAAGTCAACAATAACAAACTACACAAATACAGACCCCAAAGGCAAGAGACAAGGAGAAAGGACTAGCATGTGTATTAATTTCTTATAGCTTCTGCAACAAAAGTACCACAAATTTCGTGTTTGCAACACACATTTATTGCCTGTTTTGTTTGTTTTTGAACTGCTGGGGATCAAACCCAGAATCTTGTGCATGCAAGGCGAGCACTCTATCAGTGAGCCACATTCCTAGCTCATTTATTGTGCATGTGTGGTGTGTGTGTGTGTGTGTGTGTGTGTGTGTGTGTGTGTGTGTGTGTGGTATGTGTCTAAATATATGTCACATGTGTGGGTGACCAGAAGACATGAAGTTACAGGTGGTTGTGAGTCATCTGATGTGAGCTCAGGGAACTAAATACAGGTCATCTGGAAGAGTAGCAAATACTCTTTTAACAGTGGAACCATCTTTCCAGCCCCCACATTTGCTGTCTTTTAACTTTTTGTTTGCCAGTCTGTAAAGGGTTTCTCTCTGGGGTAAAATCAAGGTGTTAGCAGGACTTGGCTTCTAATGAATGCTTGAGTGGATAATCCATTCGCTCAGCTTCAATGCTTTGTGAGTCCATTTACTTCTTCACATCGAGGCTCCCTTCCTCAGTGGTTAGTGAGTGGTCAGGACTTCAAAGTGAGTCCAGGACAGGGTGTATGGGGCTGGCAAGATGGTTCAATGGTTAATAATGTGTCCTAGTTAGAGTTACTGTTGCTGTGGTGAGACACCATGACCAAACACAACTTGGGGGGGAAAGGTTTTATTTCACTCACACCTCCATCATCAAATGCAGTGAGGGCAGGAGTTCAAGCAAGGCAGGAAACTGGAGGCAGGAACTGATACAGAGGGTGTGGAAGAGTGCTACTTGCTGGGTTGCTTCTTATGGCTTCCTCAGCCTGATTTCTTATAGAACCCAGGACTGCCAGCCCAGGGGTGGCCCTCCCTCTGCTTCATGGATCACTAATTATGAAAATTCCCTACAGGTTTTCCTACAGTCAGATCTTATGGTGGCATTTTCTCAGTTGAGGCTCCCTCCTCTTCAATGATTCTAGCTTGTGTCAAGCTGACATAAAACTAGCCAGCATGGAGTGCTTGCTGCTTTTGCAGAGGACCTCAGTTAGGTTCCTAGCACCCACATTGAATGACTCACAACTACCTTTGGGTTCAGCTTCAGGGGATATGATGCCCTCTTCTGGTCGCCATGACCCTCCCCACATGCTTTCATACAGATACATACACATTCATAAAAATAATATAAATACATTTTTTAAAGCCAGCAGTGTCAGACTGAGAACTTCTTGTGTTACTGGCTCTGTTTGTCCTCTCGGTTCCTCACACTCCACTTTTAAGAATGCTTGTGATTGCCGGGCGTGGTGGTGCACACCTTTAATCCCAGCACTCGGGAGGCAGAGGCAGGCAGATCTCTGTGAGCTCAAGTCCAGCCTGGTCTACAAAGTGAAACCAGGACAGCCAGGGCTACACAGAGAAACCCTGTCTCAAAACAAACAAGTAAACAAACAAAAAAGAATGCTTGTGATTAGAGTGGATGCACTTATATGTTCTGGAATAGTATCTCTACTTTAAGCTCAATGATTATCAAACATAGGACCACCTCAAATTAATTCTCCATTTCCAGGTAAGGCAATGTATTCAATTTTTGGGAATTGTGGTGTGGTACCATTCTACTCACATACTGTAGAAATGCTTCTTTTGCAAAACATATTTAGATCATGTTGGGCCTTTTAAAAAAATGGAGCAGTGGTTGTTTTTTGGGAGAGTTTCCCATGTAGCCCAAGTTGACAATCATTTTGCCTCATGCACTCAAGTTCTGGGATTACAGGCAAGCAAACACCATCATACCCAGTCTCATATTTCACCCTAGTTTTATCTGTGTATTTTGAGGTTGAGCTGGGAGGTTTGTGGATGTACATGTATTTATTTGTGGAGGTTTGTTTATCATGGTGTCACATTTGAGTACCTCTTCATTAACTATAGGGAAGGAAGAAGAAGGGTGCCTGGAGGGGATGCCTAATAAAGTGCTCTGCTTTGTAAACCCTCCATGCCTTGTTTTGTTGTTATTATCAATGATAAAACTAATGACAAGGTCCCTCTCTGTATGTTTTGGTTGAGTATGTTCATCTGCCACTCAACATTCTCCTGATATTCAATGTTTTGAGACAACTGTGATACATTTGTAATGTTTGTGCATATCTATAGGTCTGTGCCCATTGGATTTGGGCACCAATGTGCATGATACGTGTACAGTGGTGTATGTGTTCACATGTAGGGGCAAACAGAAGCTTTGGAAATCCCCAAATGTATCCAGGCAGAAAGGCTTGGAAAAGAGGGAGGGGAGCTAGGAAGAAGAGAGAACAGGAAGAGAGGAGAGAATGGAAGGGCAATGGGGCGGGAAGAGATGGTGATGGAGGTTAGATGAGGATACAAGGAAAGATCAGAAAAGAAAGCAGAAGGGGGGTCCCAGGATCTGCAATTTAAATTTACAGGCAAGCTGTTTCCCTTCAGTATCACAGTCAGAAGACCCGGGCATGGTCCACTTTTGATGATTCAGGTCTCTGGGCCTCAGAGATCAGTTGAATAGGTAATTGTCAGGTGCAAAGAAAAAGGGAACAAGAAAGTTGAAAATAAGAACACAAAGGAGCCGGGCAGTGGTGGCGCACGCCTTTAATCCCAGCACTTGGGAGGCAGAGGCAGGCGGATCTTTGTGAGTTCGAGGCCAGCCTGGTCTACAAAGCGAGTCCAGGACAGCCAGAGATAATCAGAAAAACCCTGTCTAAAAAAAAAAAAAAAAAAAAAAAAAAAAAAAAGAACACAAAGGAAAAGGTGAGAAAAAAGAGAAAACTGGAGAGAGGGAGAGAGACAGAGAGAGAATACAGAGCCCAAATCCGAGAGGCGGAAGTGGTGTAGGCGCCTGCTTCCAACCCTTATCCAAAGCCGGGGTGTCCCCAGACCTTAATAGGCAAGGAAGGAAGATGGAAGGCAGAGAGGCGCCAGGTGTGACAGCCACACGCCAACACTCAGAGGCCTGCCAAAGCCACACGGTCCAGGACCCAAGCTTCCGGGCCCCCAACCCCCAGCTGTAGGTGTGCCAACCACCTGGGATGACTCATGCCCGGGCGATGTGGGCTCACATGCCAAGAGCGAGCCTGGGCGCCCTGCCTGCCAAAGGCACACCGCAGGCCAAGGGGAAGATTCGCGCTCTTCAGGGACTCACTCATTCACGGGGGCTACCAAACCCAACATTGCCACCTTGCCCACAGCGCATGCTCTGGCGGTCACCTCCTAGGTTCTAGGACCTAGGTGTCTCAGCCTCCACACCCTGCTCCCCCAAATCTTACTGGGGAAGCGGGAGAACCAGATGAGGCATTACGCAAGGTCTGCTGTTTACCTCCTGCACGGGGCCTCCTCCCTCCCTATAAAACCTGACGTGGTGGCGAGGAGACGCCGCGCAGAGTCCGATCTGGGTAACCGAGGCAGCCCGGGAGAAGGGTAGGACAGGAGGCGCGAAGTGAATGAGGGAGGCGCAGCTAGGGGGGTCGAGTCAGCAGGCCGCGGGGGTGGTCCGCCACTGGCGAGCTCGGGGGCGGCCGCGGACCGGGGTGCGTCGGGACCCCTGCTTTCCATGGAGGCTCCCGAGCTGGGCCCGGGGTTGGTGGAGCGTCTGGAGCTGCTGGCGACGTGTCCGCTGTGCGGGGGCCCCTTCGAGGACCCAGTGCTGCTGGCGTGCGAGCACAGCTTCTGCCGTGCGTGCTTGGCGCGGTGCTGGGGGGCCCCGGCGGCGTCCGGCTCGGAGGCGGCGCCCCCTCCCTGCCCCTGCTGCGGCCGGCCCTGCCCCCGACGCAGCCTGAGGTCCAACGTGCGGCTGGCAGTGGAGGTGCGCATCAGTCGCGGGCTGCGTGAAAAACTGGCGGACCCCGGGGCTCGGACCGGGAGACGGCGTGGGGGCCGCATCCCCACCATGGGCTGCCTGGACCCGCAGGGAGAGGTAAGGCCGGCTGCCTTCGCGGGTCCCGACTGTTGGGGAAAAAGTTTGTGGGTGTCCTAGCAAAGGTGGGAGGGGGCAGCGCCTTCACTCCAAAGCCCTAATGGAAATGTAGGTTGGCACGGGGAAAGCGGAGGCAGGAGGACTGCTTTCAATTCAAGGTCAGTTTGGTTCACATAGCGAGTTCCAGACCAGAGATGGCTACATAGAAGAGAGAGGAGTTTAAAATAAAAAGTTTAAGAAGGGGCACTGAAGGGAGGGAGAGAGACAGGCCAAGTCTTGAGTGAGTCGTTTAAAAAAGGGGAGGGAGAGGAAAGGCGGGAAGGCGTTGACACTTGGTCTGGGGAGGAGGAGGCTGGACAGATGCCTGAGTCTTGTCAGAGCCAGAGGAAAGAGGTGGTAGTTAGAACGCTGAGCCCCTGGAGATCTCTCAGAAGCCGCCTGCAAAGCCGAAACTGAGCAAGCTCACTGGTGGGAATCTGAAAGGGGATGGGGGTGCAGACACCGGTTAGAGAGAGGAAGAGCCCAGGGTGGGTGGAGGTAGGACCGAATGAACAGAGAGTCACTGGAGCCAAGGTTGAGACCCGGTGCAGAAAAAGCAGAAGCAGGGGTTGGGGGAAGCAAGAAACTGGGAAATTGGGGGGTGGGAGGGCGCAGATTCAAAGGCCGCAAGTGAGGCAGGGGTTCCCCTAACAAGCCCCAGCCGATCTGTGGGTTGTTGTTGTTCTCAGCTCCTCCCAGATCCCTAGGCAGGGGCGGACACAGGCGGAGGCTAGGTCCGGGTGAGCAGCTGGCAGGCCTCTGGCTAGTCTCCACGTTGCAGCCATAAAGTCTTCGCACTAGGCCTTCCCGGAGCCCCTTTGGACATCAACCACTCCCATTCCTTTGCAGTACCTCAAGAACAATTGCATTTGGCTGCCCCCCTCCCCCCGCCCCTTGCAGCCCTCCTGCCCGGGGTCCGGCTTCTGTCCTTTGAAGGCTTCACAGACCTAATTAGTCTAGGTGTAATTGCCCGTCCTCTCTCCTCCCTCTTGCCACACTGACCTCTCCAGCCATCCTCTCTGAGCAGCAGAAAAGAGAGATGGAGAAACCCCAGTGTTCAGAGGGGAGGGAATCCGGCGCCCTCTTCTGGCTGCCATGGCTCTCTACGAAATCTGTGGGGCGTCCTGGGACTCTTCTGAGTTCAGGGGCCGGAGGGTAGAGAGACTAAAACAAAGAGCCCAATAAACGCCACTGAGCTTTTAAGACCAGAAGGGAAGCCGCTTTATTGTTAGGTTTTTATATAACAGCTCTTAGCTTAAGGAATATGGGTGTGTGTTCATTTTTTTGTGGTGAAGGGGTGGACATTTTCCTGGCACACACTCAAGAAACTGGAAAAGGATAGCACTCCCCAAAGACAGTTCGGGCCGAGGAGATTAGACAAGAGGTAAGAAGTAGGTATATTGAGGCTGTGGAATGGAGAGCCCTTGGAGGACGGAGAACGTATATAAAGTCTGGGTGGAGCTAGGAGCGTGAGCAGAAGGGAAGGCCATGAAAGAGGGGAGAGCAGAAGAGAAAAATGGAACAGAGGGGGTAAAGAGAGGTCATTGTGAGAGGTTAGAGGGCATTGAGTGCTCAGGGCCCACCTGAGGTGGAGGAGGGGAGACGTCCCAGAATATGAACCTGACTCTCACACCCATGTTTCCTTCTGCCCACACCAGGATATGAGGAAGACGTGGAGACGGTGAGTTCCATTTTTACCGTTTCTTCCTTTCCACCTCCTTCAACCCTAGGAATCACCTCCTCTCCAGGCCCACTTCTTTATCCACTTACCTGCAGGCTTTCTGGGGTGGAGCCTCACCTGTTTCTGTCAGGAGTGAGTGGGTTAGGAGTAGGGGGCATCAGAATCAAAGATAGCAACGCTAACAACATCCTGACTCTTCCCCCACCTGTCCAGATTTGATGTCCCGACACCCAAGTCATCTAACTCAGAGGAGTGTCTCCCTGAAGATTACCCTGTGGTGAAGAACATGCTTCACAGACTGACAGGTGAGGAGGGAGAAGGGAGTGGATCATAATCTATGCTGTTTTCTCCCTTTTAGCTGTCAAAAAATGCTCAAGCCCCGCTTGGTATCAGTTTTGATGTCCTAGGGTCAAAATAACAGAGTGCTGCAGGTAGGTAGGTGGCTTGAGCAGTGGTCTACACCTCAAAGTCTAGAGGTAGAAGTCTGAGGGCTAAGAAGAGATCTGTCCAGTGCCTCTCTCCTGGCTTCTGGAAGCCTTGGCACTTCCCTTGACCCACAGATGATCTTACGGGGGCTTCCTTCTGTGTGCCTGTCTCTGTGCCCAAATGTCTCCTCTCCCTTCTAAGGTAAGTCATACTGCATCAGGGCCCGCCCTAAATGATCTCTTCCCCCCCCCCCATGATTACCTTTATGAAAACCCCTTTCCCACATAAGGTAAATTCAGAGAAATATTGAGGCTGTGGAATGGAGAACCCTTGGAGGATGGAGAACGTATATAAAGTCTGGGTGGAGCTAGGAGCGTGAGCTGAAGGGAAGGCCGTGAAATAGGGGAGAGCAGAAGAGAATGGAGAAGAGGAGGAAAAGAGAGGTCATTGTGAGAGGTTAGAGGGCACTGAGTGCTCAGGGTCCACCTGAGGTGGATGAGGGGAGACGTCCCAGAATATGAAAATTGAGCCCCCCCCCACTGCTTTTCTAAAGAGGGTTTTTCTATGTATCCCAGGCTGGCGTGGCACTCTAGTTCCTCCTGTCTGCCTGTAACGTGCCTCAGCTATGGGTATGTAACACCCATCCGGTCAGGAGGTACAGATTAGCCCAGAATATCCTTAATTCTTCAGACCTCAGTCCCTTTTTTCTCATCCTTTTGTGTACATCCAAACAGTACAAGATCACGCTCGGGAACCCCTGCTTCCACCCTCTCCCATTGTCCTTCTTGGGAAGGGCATCTCCTATGCTTTCTCTGCCCATTCCCAAGGTAGCTCTCCATCCTTTTAAAAAAAAAAAAATGCCTGGAGATAGATGTTAGTCACCCATCTGTCCCAAGTAATCCAAATTACTTCTTGCTCCTAGTGTAGAAGTATTTCCTTAAAGAACCCCATACCTGCAAGATCAGTGCTTTCTGGTCCCTCTGGCTATCTCCCACTCTCCTCTGGACACACATCCTACCCACATGGGCTTGTCCATTCCCCTCGTTAGACCACTTTGGCGCCTATCAGGTATCAGTCTCTCTCAGTAATCTTGCTAACCTGGCTCCCATGCCTCACCCAGATGCTGCAGATTCAGGGGGTTTTGCCTTGTGCTGTTCTTGAGACAGGGTCTCACTATGTATCCCTAACTGGCCTGGAAGTTGCTATGCAGGCGGCTGACCACAAACTCAAAGAGATTTGCCCTCTCTGCCTCCTGAGTGTTGGGATTAAAGAGGTGCACCACCACAGTCGGCCTCATTCTCCCTATGCTACTTTTTCTCTACCCACACCACAAACCAGACAGCCTCCCCTCCCTTCTCCACGTTGTGGTCCCTGCCCTGGACCAACATAGTCCTTGTTCAAGTCCAGTTACACACACAAACACAAGGGCATCAGAGCACAGGGCGGCCTGCCTCCCCCTGCTCTGTGCCGGAGTCTTTTCTGATCCCAGGTGCCCGTTGATCTGTCCGGGGGACTCAAGCATTTTTCTTATTGAGCGCCCTCAAGGCCTGTTCTCCACTCTTCCGTCTCCGGACTCAAGAAACTTCTCACGTGGTGTCCCCCATCTCTTCTGCAGCTGACCTGACCCTTGACCCTCGCACTGCACACCCTGGCCTGCTCATCTCCTCTGACCACCGCGGCGTGAGTCTGGCTCCCCCAGGAACGGCGGCGCCGCTGGACAGCCCCGAGCGCTTCGATCGGCTCCCGGCTGTGCTGGGTGCGCAGGGCTTCGCGTCCGGCCGCCACTGCTGGGAGGTGGAGACGGCGGAAGGCGCGTCCTTCAGGGACCCTACTGCGAAGGATGAGGACCTAGGAGAGAGTCGCTATGCCGTGGGCGCTGCCGGGGAGTCGGTGACGCGCAAGGGCCTCACCAAGCTGTGCCCATCCGAGGCCGTGTGGGCCGTGGAGGGCCGCGGCGGCCGCTTGTGGGCGCTCACGGCCCCAGAACCCACTCTGTTAGGCGGCGCCAGGCCCCCGCCGCAGCGCATTCGCGTGGACTTGGACTGGGAGCGGGGCCGCGTGGCCTTCTACGACGGCCGCTCACTGGATTTGCTCTTCGCCTTCCAGGCGCCGGGCCCGCTCGGGGAGCGCGTCTTCCCGCTGCTCTGCACTTGTGACCCCCGTGCCCCGCTGCGCATCGTGCCGGGAGAAGGCTGAACTCCCAGTTTCTAGCTCCTGCCCTGGCCTGGCCTGGCGGCTGCTTCTCTGCCGTGCAGAAATCCCCTCCTGTTTCAGAGATCTTGTCTGTCCGCCTGTCACAGCAGGAGCATCATTAAGCACTCTTTACCCACTCACTCTCTTTCTCCCAAGGCAAGACCTCAACTGGCTTCTACATCTGTGCCTTTAAGCCAGTCTGGTCCTGAGTCTCTGTGCCCTAACACAACCTTTTTGTTGAGTTTTCTTT
Organism: Lophiomys imhausi; assembly: GCA_907164525.1. Lineage (NCBI taxonomy): Eukaryota > Metazoa > Chordata > Mammalia > Rodentia > Muridae > Lophiomys > Lophiomys imhausi. The sequence goes on from CAJQZJ010037450.1 coordinate 177,620, forward strand.
CTGTACCATTCCAGGCTGGGATAAAGACGCTCTGTACTGCCAGTACTGGGAAACGTCCGAATTTACCTCCAATCCCAAAGGGCTCAGGGCCTGACCCACAGCAGGAAGGCTGGAGCTTCCTGTTGATGTCCACTCTGAGGTCTTCCTAAAACAAGTGGAACCCCCTAGACCTGAAGCCTAAAACACAAATTTTGAGATGTGTACGCAAGCCAGTCTACCCCCAACCTTACTTGTTTTCTATGCTCGTAGCCTCTTTCCACTGGACACCCTCTTGGAACTTTTATCTTGCCCAATTAAGAACCAGTGGTGCTATCTCCCGTCTCACCTGGGAACAAGCCAGGCATCCCATCCTCCCCTGGTGTATAAATGGGCCTGTATTTAACACGTTGTGTAATGTTGGGTTATTTATTTTGTGCATCTGTGGCAATAAATGAGATCTCAGTGGTGGCATGGGTCTTGCTGATCCCTGTACTGGGCACAGCTGGAGGCCTAGGGGATGATGCCCTGATCCCAGCACCAGTTGGGGAGGGCTGAGAGAGACGACTCCTGGGTTGGTAAAGACATCAAAGCCTAGGAAGGGCAGGGTACAAGCGTGCTGCAGGGGCCATCCCCTAGTCTCTTTCCTTTTAGGGACCCAGGCCCCTCAGATATCAGTGCTGAAGCTCAAAGATTAAAGGCTGAGGAAATTAAAAAAAAAAAAAAAAAAAGAGCCAATGGGCTCTAAGTCACTGGTCTCAGGTCAGAAATGTTATATTCAGGATATAACTATTTTGGTTCCACTTTCCACTCGAGGTGTGAGTGACAAAGACCTCTTTCCTAACTCCTTTTGAGGGTTAGAAGGGGTAAGAGGAGTGGAAGGGCTGGGGAGCCCTGTGGTCCCCATACAGCCTTACATCCCACAGGTAAGAACTAAGACTTCGGATAACTGCGTAAATGGAAGAACTATAAGCCAGGATTAGTACACAGAGCTGGAGCGCAACACTGACTGGAATCTGCCTGGGGCCCTGGCAGTGAAAGCTGGGACTGTTGAGAACCCAGATTAAATGCTTAGGACTCAAGCTGAGGGTGCAGGTGGCCAAGATAACTGGATCCCAGGGCAGGTAGTTTGGCAGTGAGAGCAAAAGGGACAGACTAGGACCAGGATGCCTGGGGGAAAACCATAGGGATGGGGCTGGAAGAACCCAGAAGCCTGGGCTCTGGAGCAGCAGCAAGTCAGAATTCCAGGAGCTCTACGCACCCTCCTCTTCCTCTTCTCCATCAGTAGGAGAGGGAAGGAGGGCAGGAGAAGGGATCAGACCATGGGGTGAGTCCCCATGTAGCCAGATGGATACATTCGGGGCCAGGCAGACACATGAATGGTGAGAGAGGGATTTAGTGCTGCATAGGTCCTGGAGGGGGCTGACAGGGGTCAGGAGGCTGTGGAGGCGTGGTTGGGGTGGGTCCTGAGGTTGCATGATTCCGTCCTTTGCGGTGACCCCGTACACAGTGTGTATGACCACAGCCTTCCTCTTCATCTTCATCACTCTCGGTAGAGCTCTCACCAAAGGCCCGAGGTTTCTCATAAATACAGCAGCCTGGATGCACAGGGAGAAATCCAGTTAAAAAGGACGAAGAACACAATGTTCACTCAGTTCCACTTCCACCAGATCTATGTGAAATCCTCTCCCACTGCTGTCTCCTGCTGCCCTTCCAGAGTCCAGCTTCCTTAGCCTCTCACCTCAGGGACTCAGGTGCCCTGCCCCTTGCCTCTTCAGAGAGCTGGAAGTACCTTTCTCCCACTCTGCCATCCTTGCCCATCAGACCCTGTACCTCAGGGTTTTATTCCCCACTCTTTCCCACCAAGCGACTGAGAGCGCTGTAAGCATCAGACTGGCCAAGGGCTGCCAGGCCACCCATACTCACATTTGGATGAGCGCCGCCCCATGTGTTCATTGTCCACAGTGTCACTCGTCCACTCCACCTTCTTCTCTGGCTTCCGTTTCCGAAGTTTAATTGTTAGGCTCCGATTCTCCTGTAAGGTTAAGAGGTATGGGCCCATCTAGCTAATCTCCTCTTGACCTTTCCTGCTTACCAAGGACCCTCCTCTTCTCTTCCCTGGCTCAATCAGTAACACACACACCATGCCACTGGAGGAACTGGGTGCTGGGAGCCAAAACAGAACATGTTTTAAAGCTGTTTATGAGTGTGAATTCCTGTTCTTGATAACCAGTAGTACGCAAAAAAGACGATTCTTAACCTAGGGAAGGTGCCAGCAAATCTTTAAAGGAAAACACAACTCTCGCTGCTTTTTCACCTTTCTTCCACATCATCCTCAGTGGTATTAATATAGGAGAGCCATTTTTCTCAGTTACCTGTGACTGGTCTTTGACCTCCCTTTCTTTCTCCACACCTCTTACTCATGCTCTCTCTAAAGAGATTGCAAGCATCTAATCCCAGCACTTAGAACTGACACAGAAGCCAGCCTCTGGAACTTGGTAAAACTTTTCTGGGGGGGGATGCACGACACCAACATAATGATAATAAAGCAGGGCCAGGGAGGCAGCCCTGTTGGTAAAGCGCTTTTCTTGCATGATAGAAGATCTGAGTTTGATCCCCAGAATCCATGTTTTAAATAAAAGTTAGATGTAGTGGTGCATGTTTGTGATTCCAGTACTGGAGAGGTGGAGGCAGGCAGATCTCTTGCTAGCCAGCCTAGCCTATTTGGTCAGCTCCAGGAAAAGTGATTCTGTCTCCAACCAACAAGCAAAAGAAAAAGAAGAAGAAAAAGAGGTAGAATGTGCTTGAGAAACATCTCAGGCCTACACACACACCACACACATACCCCACATAAACAAGCAAAACAAACAAAAAATCCAAAACCCTCCTCCTCCAAAGAAAGAAAGCCTTCATTCTACCCTCTCATCTTCAAGCCGAGGGCTTCTAATCCTACCTTATTCTTATTCTTTAACACCCTGGAATCTCTGGGAATAATAATACCAGTAATTAATAAACTACTAAGCTCCTCCAACCCACACATTATTAAACTCAACGCATCTTTCTCCCTTTGAAAGAAATTTAATGTTTTTGAAAAATTGTTTGCTTGTTTGCTTCTCTCCTCTCTGATCTGTCAAAATACTATCTTCACCTTATTTTCTTGTTTCCTCATGCCCTCCGTTTTAACACGCACCCATTCCATGACTATACTGGTTAACTAGTGGTCTTTACGTTTGCCTCCAGAACCACGCTTTCTCAAATGGCGTTTCATTTCCTCCCAGCACCTTCCTTGCTCCTTAACCCAGTTTCTGTTTATTAAGTGCACGGACCTCCACCCCGAGCCGTAACACCTACACCCTAATTGTAACTGCGGATCAAACGTTCCTTGACCAGTCATTTGCCCCATTTGAGCCACTACAGGCATTTCTAGACCCTGGCGATTTTCCCAAGAGTCAACCCCGTATGTCCCAGATCCCAAACCCTCCAACTTTCCAAACCCCCATTTCCCTCCCAGTACCTCCCAGACCCCTGAATAGGCCCCCCTGCCCGCCTTTCTCACGGGCTCGGTTGTCACGGTAACCGTTGTCTCAGTGACGGTCTCACTCAGCCCGGCCCCTGCCTCCGCCATGGCTAAAGGGAAAAGCGAGGAAGCGGGATGAGAAACCCTTCCCTTTTGCTGTGCCTCTGAGATCTAAGAGAACCGGTACACAATTCAGAGTAGAGGCCAGGATCCTCTGGCTTCTCACTCTACCCCTCCTCCAGGGCCTCTGTTTCCCCCACCCCTGGGGATAACCTGCCCAACCCCACTTCCGGCCTTTCACTTCCGGGTGTGACGCAGCCTGCAGAACCCAGTTTCCCTTCCCGGGCACCGCTTGGGCCAGAGCCGGCGTCATCACATTAGTTCCGCCGTAATGTAACAGTGCGCAGACGCCGCAGCCAGCACCCAGGGCCCAAGTTCACCGGACGGTTGGTTCCGGTCTGTGCCGGCCGCGGAGCACCGAGGTCGTGAAGCTCAGTACCCCTCCCCCTGTCCGCCGTCACCACACAGGGACCCCATCTTGGCCAAGTTACATTTTATCATTCTGCCAGAAGCGGTTTTCCAGGAACAAGAATCGCCCTGGGCTCTAGTCCTCTCCCTGTTTGTAGGTATCCGAGCGAAGGTACCTGAACGTGGAATTCTCCCACTGCGGTAGGTGGGCTACTTAGCTACCAGTTGGAGGGATACAAAGGCGAGGTGCGTGGGGCGGGACGGCGAATTCAAATTCATCCGGTTAAACTTCGTTGACTGTCTCACTGTCCATCCCAAAATCCAAATTTTTGTTTCCTTAGGACGAGAAACTAGATTTGGATAGAATATATGTGCAATTCGTATAACTGCTTTTTTTATTGACTTTGTGATGGTTAACATTACATTTAGGCTTACTATGCTTGAGAGATAAAAAAAAAAAAAAAAAAAAAAACGCCCCTAACTTATAAGACCCTACCTTGCCTACACGTAGACAGAACCCATGTAATACTGTGGATTTTGATTTTATAAGCCTTGAACAGGTATGACTAGAGGCTGCATCTTGGGAGCTCTCGCAGTTGCAGTCCTAGTGCCATGAATGTTTAATAAAGCCTCTCATTAAAATGTATTTATGGTCACAGAGACTCTCTGAGCAACCCCAGACCCACATAGTCTCATTTTAGACTCCATTATTTTATCCTTGGGTTTTTTTTTTTTTTTTAATAGCTGTATCTCTACGTCATTTAAATTTCCTTTGGAATAACACAGACTATTGTTATTTTTAGTTTTTAGGCATCTTGCTGGGTAGCTCAGGCTGGCTCTGAATTCCTTATGTAGTTCACTGTCCTCGAGCTTAAGACCTTCTTGTCTCTACCCCTGAAGTGCTGGGATTACAGAATAAGATTGTGAATAATACACACAATGTCAAGGTTTTTCATAGAAAATATCACTTTAGTAAATTCAGCTGGGGGAGGGGTGCCCTGGGGTGATGGTCTAACTCTGAGTACAAGCCCTGCAATGGGAGGTAGAGAAGACATCGAAGGACCAACATCTTCACCTTCCAAGGAAAGTATTGTTGCTGAGTTGGCAGAAAAAAAGGTCAAGAATCTTCCTTTTCCTGAAACCTATGGAGAAAGAAAGGACTGTTATATTTAATCAAAAAGAATTTCTAACAGTGTGAGATATATACAACCCTTGAAGGACTTTTTCTTAGGATAGGGATGGGTGAGCTTCCCCCAAACAACCTTTCAACTCTAACTACAAGGTAGCTAATATTTAATTATTAAAGTATGCAAAGGTTTCCCAGGACAAAATCACTAGCCAAGAAAAAAGAAAAAGCTAAACTGTATCTCATAGAAATTAAAAACTTTGCACCTGGACATGGTGATAGATCTATTTCAAAGAACTCTACAAATGCTGGAAATGCAGCATTCATCTGGACCTTAAGAAACCCGAGGTTCAAGTTCTAAAAAACTAGCTTACAGTCAAAAATAACAAGACAACAATACCGAGAGAAAGCAGAAACAGACAGCATCAGACCAACAAAAACGGTAGATATCAGAATTACAACACACACACGCTTAATATATTTAATATATATTTAAATAATAGGAGCAATTTAAATGATTAATAGGAGCTGGTGACTTGGCTCAGTATTTAAAAGTCACTTGTTGTTGCAGAGAATCCGGTTTGACTCCTGGCACCCACACCGTGCTTCACAACCATCTTTAACTCCAGTCCCAAGGAATCTGGCATCTTTTTCTGACTTCTGTGGGCACCAGGCATGCACATGGTGATATTCATACAAACAAGATAATCGTACACATAAAACAATAAATGTTAAATAAAATGAAAATTTCAAAATGACTCATGAAGCTCGAAAGAAATAGTAATAAATGAGGTGCTGAGGAGATGGCTCAGACACGAGGACTCGAGTTTGAATTCCTAGGATCCATTTAAAAATGAAGAAATGCTGGGTGTGGTGGACCATGTGTACAGAATGGGCTCTGCAGGGCTAGGAAGCATGGGACAATGACAGGCAGAATGACTGATTGCCCAAGGTCACTGGGTAGCCAGCCTAGCCTGAGCTCCAGGCTCAGAGATTCTGCCTCAAAAGATAAGACAGAGAACTGGGTAGTGATGACACACACCATTAATCTAGACTCTGGAGGCAAAGGCAGATTGGTATCTCTGAGTCTGAAGCCAATCAGTCTACACAGATTTCCAGGCCAGCCAAGAATATAGTGAAACCCTGTCTCAAAACAAAAAGAAGTTAGGGAGATAAAGACACCTGATGAAGCCACTCAATGCCCAACTCTGGCCTCCAAATGTACACTTGCAAAAATACATGCATACATCCACATGAACATACCACACAACAACACTCACTCACACTGGAGACTGAATTAGTGGCCTGTAGAAAAGATCTGGAGAGATTACCCAGAAGACAATAGAAACGGAAGTGGGGTGGACAATACAGAAGATGAGAAATGTGAAAGTTTAGTAAGTAATTTGAGAACATGAGGGACAAGCAATATTGGAATGAGATTGAGGCTGATAATTTTCAAGTTGATGAAAGATAAGTCAATTCTCAGCTGCAGAAACCTAACAGGAGGCTGGTTGTGTAGTTCAGTTGGTAGAATGTCTATGTAGTTCTCTTGAAGCTCTGAGTTCAATCCTCAGCACCATAAGAAACAGCTGTGGTGGCTCATGCCTGTAATCCTTGCATTTGAGAGGTAGAAGCAAGGTAAAAGGTCAAGAAAGAGGAAAAGTCTAATTAAAATCCTAAAGAGAACAATATAAGGAGAGCTCAGGGTACAGCTGAGTGTACAACATTCCTTTCACATGCCTGAAGCCCTGGCATAGCCCAGGAAGAAGGAAAACAACAAAAAGCAAAAGAAAACATACAGAGAGCCACACACTAATGTTCTATGGTAGAACTATACAAAAACCACGACAAAGAGTGCTTCGAACTATTGAGACAATGTTCTTTGAATCATGCAAGACTAGTTCTATGAAGTCATTGCTTTGCGGTGAAGATTTCAGCATACCATACCACTGTGCTGTGCAAAGCAATGTCTACTTCCTGCATCTTAAAATTTCCTTGCTAGTAGTTTTTGTTTTGTTTTGGTGACAATCTCAGGGTAGCCCAGGTTGGCTTTGATTGCATGATCCTCTGAGGCACGTGATGTGTCACCACACCCAGCTTTCCTTTTAAATATCTTAAAAAGTTTAGTTCACTAGCTCTAAAAAGAGTAAGGGGGAGCTGTTGAGAGAGCTCAGCAGTTAAGAACTCATGCTGCTGCAGAGGATCCAAGTTCAGTTCTCAGCACCCACATCCAATGGCTCACAACTACCTGTAACTCCAGCTCCAGCGATCCAATATCTCTGGCCTTGGTGCGTACCTGCATATTCAAATATGGAGATACCTACAAATAATTTTAAAAAATAACAACTTTTTAACAAGCCAGGTGGAGTGGCACACCCTTGAATCTCAGCATTTAGGAAACAGAAGCAGAAAAGGTGGTTAAGGTTTGCGGTCAACCTGGGCTGTATGGCTGAGAGTTCAAGGTGAGCCTGAGTATGTAGTGAGCCCCCGTTTTAATCAAAAGGGCTACAAGCCTCCCTATTGTGGACTGGGCCAAATGAAATTCTTAATACAAGTCACTGATTTTGTTGCTTGCAAACACTGAAAAGGGGCAACACAAGAGGAAAGAGTCTCACTTGCAGTTGATACAGGTATAGAAGACAGTCTGTCCTTCATCAGCTGAGCGCATCTGTCTGGTGTGGTATGCCATTCCCTCGTGACCACATCGAGGGCAGCGCCTGTCAACCTATGAAGAAACAAAAGGGTGATGGAGACCTTGTCATATTAAGTCTCTGGTTTCGAACAGGAATCACATTATCACACCCTTCAGACATTCTCCTGGAACGGAGCACCAAGCCAGGTCTCCACAATCACCTTTTCATCGTTCTTTTGGAGCCAGTCCTTACCAACTTACCACTGGTCCCTGGGATTCGGGTCCTTCGTCTACAGACATAGGTATGGCTGCCCCCAGTTTGTGGAACACGACTGAGGTCTTCACAATCTTCCCTTCGAAATCTGCACAGAAAGCAAAACAAACAACAAAAAAAGCGAAAACAAAACCACAAAACATTAGAAATGGTGGAAGACATTCTCCCTTCGCGTTCCTTTCCTGGGTCAATGTCTCCCTGACCCTGGGCCTCGCCTCCCTAAGCCCAACCGGTGCAGAGGCCACCCCCACCGGTACCCTCGGCTGGGTCTAGCACACTAGCCCCTCACCTCGCACGTCGATAGAGAAGCCACAGCGAGGGCAGACGACAGTATCCTGAGCTCCGGGCAGCGGAAGGACCGAGCCGCAATCTGGGCAGAAATCCAAATCGGACTGAAAGTTGGAGCAGGGGCGCCCCAGCTCCATGGCAGGCGGATGAGAACTGGGAAAGAGTTTATTAGTGAGTCGCGAGAGCCTTGCCTTGGAGGGGGCTCCCCACCGCGTCCCAATCGGTAATTACCTGAGTCCTCCCACAGGGTCCTCTGAAAGAGGCGTTTACAGAGCGGGTCGTCCGGAAGCTGAGCTGGGGGGAACCTTTTGCGGCGGCACTCCGGCGGGAAACGGCGAGAGCCGGAATCCCAGCCGCGGGCTAGAGCGCCGAGTGCCAAGGAGCCGGGCAGCGAGTGCGCCTGGCTGGCGGGCTAGAGCGCCTGGGGGGGGTCCTGGCGGCCGTTGGGTCGTGACGTCATAATTAGTGGCGCACAGAGTCGCGTGAGCTCAAGGGTGGGGGGAGCCAAACCTCCATCGGAAAGGTGTTTACTGCGGCTCGCAGTCTAGTACTATGACGTCGACCGAGCAAAGGCGAGTAGCTAGCGTTAGGCCGCCCGCTACTTTCCCGCTCCGCACTAACCCTGGACTATTATTTGCAGTCGTAGGGAATCCTACCCGTGGCAGGGGGAGGGGGCAGGAACCTCCCCCTAAAACTGTACTGATTTTTCCAGATCAGCTGATTCCCTTGGTTTGAGGGAACCACACTCCTGCCGGTTTCTGAGACGGTTTCTGTCTTCTGCCGTTGCTCATTGACCAAAAGCAAAGCTAAGAAGCATTCTTGCGCACCCTTTTGGGCCCTCCTGGCCGGTTGTCGCTCTGCTGCACCAGCTCCCCCGCGTCCTTTTTGGGCAGTTCTGAGCACTTGAGTGAGTCAGCTTCATCAGAAGCGTGGAATGGTGAGGATGAAGGCAGAGGACAAATGAGGCGTTTGAGGAGGCGCGTAGGGATTTGGAAGTGGTGCAACAGGTGCGACTGGAGCCCTTTTCTCCTTAGGCTCTTGGCAGACGTCGGAGGCTAGCATTAATCAAAAGCGCCTCTTTGGATTTACGAGGGAAGGTTTGGCTTTCACTTGCCAAACCTTCCACTCCCTTAAGCTCCCATTCTCCGATGTTTAAATACCTGCCATCCAGGTATGAACAATAAGGTACGTATCTTTAAAATCGTGTCGTCATTTCATTCACCGGAAGCCCACAAAGTAAGGAAAATTAGTGTGCTGAAGAAAGACCAGCTTGAAGATAGCGTTCCCAGCCCTCCAGCAGCCAACCTGATTGCCATGCTGAGTCTGGTATCCTAAGGACACAAACTCTGGTTTTCCTCAGGAGAGACCCTCATCTTTGTGCACTGCTATTTTATCTGCATGTGTCTGTGCACCTCGTGAATGTAGTGCACTCAGAAATCAGAGGAGGGTACCAGCTTCTCTGGAATTGGAGCTACAGTTGTTAGCTGCCAGTATGAGTAGTGGGAATTAAACCTGCGTTCCCTAGAAAAGGGGAACACTGGATCCAGTGCCCTCTTTGGGCCTCCACAGACAGCTGGCATGCAAGTGATACACAAGCATACATGCAAACAGAACACTCATACACATAAAATAAAAATATAAAGAAGAAATGCAAGTGAGATAGCCACTATTATTTCTTGGAGACAGGGATACATGTACATTTCATGGAGGACAGGCTAACCTAGAACTCATAGCACTTCCCCTGCCTCAGCCTCCTAAGTGTGATTACAGGTATGAAACCTCCACATCAAACTCTAGGGTGGTAATTTTTTCAATCTCAAACTATAAGCAAGTAAAAATGTCTAAAAAGGGCTGGAGAGATGGCCTAGTGGTTAAGAGCAGTTGTTCTTTTTCTAGGGAATGCAGGTTTAATTCCCACTAGTCATACTGGCAGCTAACAACTGTAGTTCCAATTCCAGAGAAGCTGGTACCCTCCTCTGATTTCTGAGTGCACTACATTCACGAGGTGCACAGACACATGCAGATAAAATAGCAGTGCACATTAAAAACAGAAGGAAATCTTTCATAAAACAGAATATCTAAAAAATCAGTGAGGTAAAATATTAGAAATTAAAGCCTCTCCAATATTATAAGCAATTTATAATTTAATATATATTGTAGTTCTTATACTTCTAAATTTCAGCATATTATATATATATATATATATATATTATATATATAACCATAGATACCATAATGTAATGATCGATTTTTCAAAAATATTTTTAGGTTTACATTTAGGTTTTGCGTGTTTTGCTTACATGTATGTATATATACCACGAGCATGCCTTTTGCCCATGGAGATCAGAAGGTGGTGTCTAATCCTCTGTAATTGGAGTTACAGATGGTCATGAGCTGCCATGTGGGTGCTGAGACTTGAACATTGGTCCTCTAAAAGAGCAGCCAGTGCTCCTAATCACTGAGCCATCTCCCCAGCTCTAATGGTGATGAATTTTTTTCATATATTCTTCTCTTATATACTACATTCCAACTGTAGTTTCCTCTCCTTCCAGTCCCTCCTCTTCCCCAGATCCATTCCTCCTCCCTTCAAAAAAGGGCCAGGCCTCTCAGGGATTTCAACCAAACATATGTTGCAGTAAGACTAGGCACATGCCCTCATATTAAGGCTGGACAAGGAGACCTAGTAAGAGGAAACGGGTCCCAAAAGCAAGAGTCAGAGACAATCCCCCCACACACACACACACTGTTAGATATCTCACAACAACATCAAAGCTATATAGCCATAACATATATGCGGAGGACCTAGGTCAGACTCATCCAGGCTCCCTGATTGTTGTTCAGTCTTTGAGCCTCTTGAGTCCTGATTAGGTGCTTCTGTGGGCCATCTCCTTGACCCCTGTGGCTCCTACAGTCCTTTCTTCTCCTCTTCCGCAGGATTCCCTGAGCTCCACCAAATGTTTGACTGTGGGTCTCTGCATCTGCTCCCTCCCATCAGTTGCTGGATGAAGCCTCTCTGATGACAATTGTGCTAGACTCTGGTCTACAAGTATAGCAGAGTATTATTAGAAATCATTTCATTGACTTACTTTATTTTGGTTTTTCAAGACAAGATTTCTCTGTGTAGTATTAGCTGTCCTGGAGCTCACTCTGTAGACCAGAGCTGGTCGTCATTTCATAGGGACCCACCTGTCTCTGCCTCCCAAGTGCTTGGATTAAAGACATGTGCTACCACCACCTGGAGACTTTTAATTTTTTTTTCTGGTAGTGTTTGGTCGTATCCTAGTTTCTGGCCCTGTAAGCAGTGTCAGGCGTGGGCTCTCTCATGTGACACGGGTTAAGATTTACGTGTATGGTTGTTTTGTTTTCATGTACTGCTGCACACCAGAAGAGGGCGTTGCGTTTCATAGATGTATAGCCACAGACAGTTGTGAGCTGTCATGTGGGTGCTGGGAATTGAACTCGAGATCTGTAGAAGAGCAGCCAGTGCCCTTAACCACTGAGCCCTCTCTCCAGCCCCCAGTAGTGATTGATTTTTAAGTGAGTTTTAAAAATGAAAACTCCCCAGAAGGGAGACTCACTGTGACAAAGTATACTAGGAAGACTTCATAGGGACCTAGGGGCTTGCCTGCAAAGAAAGGGTGAGCTGGCATTCCCTGAGAATTTCCAGTGTACCCTCTACACCTGAACCATATCATTCCCTGAGAATTTCCAATGTACTCTCTTTACACCTAAACCACATTTGCTCTTTATACCCCTGAGAGGACAACCATGACTTCCATCTGCATTTCATAAATAAAGAAATGGACACAGAACTTAGTTGGCTTTCCTCATCATACATCGAGGAAATAGTAAAATTATCTTTTTTTCCTGTCAGTCCTCAAAGCCCTTTCTTTGCCTTTGACTATAGTTTGGCCCCCAGGCTGTGCTAGGGAGCTTCATTGGCTTAAATGCGACCTCACAGTAAACTCAGGTTTGAGCAGGAATGACTCATAAAAACTTGGTGCTCCCCCCTATATTACTCCATGTAGAAGATGAGCATCGAAGAATCTCCAGTGGGAGATGATTAAATTGGTGGTAAGCCATTCTCTTGGCAAGAAAAACCACTTGCTTCAACTGTAGACAGACTTCTGTCCAAAAAGGAC
>CAJQZJ010037450.1:207826-223702 GCA_907164525.1 Lophiomys imhausi
GGGGGCTGACACAGCATCAAAAACATGGGGGTGAGTGGGAATCCTTGTATAAGAGGTTGGCTTAATCAATTAGAATGGTTGTTGTTGCCCCTGTACACAGACACTGTGTCTAATATTAGGTCCAGTCATTAGGAAAAGCAAGGCACTAGATGGATCTAATAAAGAAAGGGCTATCCAAGGATTCCTTCAGCAACCTCATGATTTTCATTTGGTGATATAGGTAAAAGGCTTATCAACATTATTTAAACTGCAGTTTAGAGATATGGACAGAAAGGTAAAGCTCCTGAGGGAGAGAGAGATAAGATCTCTAGAAAGGTGGGATGATACAGAGTGTTGGAAAAGGAATCATAGGAATTCATTGATGACAGCCAGTATCTTCTAGAAAGGTAGGTAACTGCTTGTTAGGAGAATAGAATGAACAAAACAACAACGAAAATCAAATGCTAAGCCTGTTTGTTTCCTTGCTTTGTTTGTTTTTGTTTGTGTATGGGTGTTTTGCTTATATGTGTCTGTGCCTGAAGAAACCAGAAAAGACATCAGATCTCCAAGAACTGGGTTATGGGCAGTTGTGAACTGCCGTGTGGGTGCTGGGAAAAGAACCCAGGTCCTCTGGGATATGAGCCAGTACTCTTAACCCCTGAGCAAACTCTCTAGCCCCCCAAATGCTAGCACTTTGAGGTGAGCATTGGAGTTCCCTGAGGTATCTCATGTTCTAAGCTAGTACAGGGTTTTGCAGCCATTGATCTAGAGGCTTCAGGGCCTCATTCAGCAGGAGCTTTCTGAACAGTGAGAGTCTGTAAGGACACCCTGTTTGTCTTGTTACAAAGTAAGAAATTGTCAATGTGTTATACAAGACTGGAGCCTTGGGTAAAGGCTCCATATTCAAGTATTGGTGAAAATACTGGGGGAGATTCATAACACACCCTGGGGTATTTGGCTCCAGGTTAATTCCTTCCCTATAAATACTAATCAAAGAGAAATGGAAAGACGGGGCATAAGGGAAGCTAAAAGAAAGATGAGTAGGGGATGATCAATGTAAAGCAGGACACATCAACACGCAGGAATAAAAAGAATTCATGACATAAATACACTTCTAATTAATGGATGGGTGCCTGAGTCCCATTTTTCATCATCTTTTGTTGACAATATTGGGTTCCAGGTGAGGAAGTGAAGTTAAACATTCTGTTGAGAAGGGAAACTTTCCCTGTCTGGTGAGAGGTGCTGTTTTTGTTCCTTTCCTAAGCAGCACCCACAGGTCTGCGGTCAGTGGCAGTCCCACCTCGTGATGAATCCCACACCACAAGGTACTTCCTACAAGATGTCATTCTCTCCAGCCAGTTTCTAATCCACTCATGTTTCTATAAAGAAAATAATGTGGAAGCTTGAGATTGTTCTGGGGGCATGGACATAAAATGCTTTCTTTGAAACATCTGGGACATGGATCCGGTTGGACACTGAGATGTTGAGACTATGGAAGGCAAGGATTTTATTAGTGTCATGGGCAAACAGCACCATGGTGGTGTTCTGAGAGGGGTTCAGGCACCAGCACCAGAGACACAGCATGGCTGGGGCCTCTGAAGAGAGGAATCAGAGTTGTGGCAGAAGCAGGGCTCCTACTTTATAGCTCTCTGAGAATTGAGATGGTTGTACATCACAAGCCTACAGTCAAGCTCTGAATCCCAGACAAGAGGCACGAAATCGCATGGGGACCAGGATGTGAGGTCGGCCACACCCACCTTGATGTAAACTCAAGTCCTCATGTGAGAAATACCTGAAAGTGTATTAGCCAGGCACTGTCTATAATACATATCTATACCGACACTGTCTATAAGTCTTGTATAGACAGTGCCTTTGTGGGTTCTGGGGCTGGGTGGGGATGCTGCAGGATTGTGACCTGAGCAGCAACCAGATTCTAACTATTTCTTTTGTTTGAGCCAGAGTCTCATAACATAGCACTGGCTAACCCAAAAATGCCTCTGTAGATCAGGTTGGCCTTGAATTCATAGACTCCTGTCTCCGAGTTCTGGGACTAAAGGTGTGTGGCACCATGTGAAGCCCTAACATTTCATGCTTTCATGCTTACAATATAACAATGGTGACATTACACATCCATAACAAAAATTTAAAGTTGTAAGTTTGTCTAAAAGATGCTCTGAGGAGAATCCAGAAACTAAATGGGTGAAGATTAATGATACAGAGGCGGTCTTAGCATGTGTATCTCCCTCTTAACTTTCCTAACCCTAGTCCATGTACTCTTCAGCAAAATAGTTCAATGAGGGCCCAGTGAGATGGATCATCAGGTAAAGGCACTTTCTGCCAAGCTTGACAATCTGAATTTGACCCCTGCGATCCACAAGGTGGAAGGAGAGAACTAGATGCTAAAGTTTATCTTCTGACCTCTGTTCACTGAGCGTATATATACTGACATAATAGGAAGAAAATAAATTAGGATGTAAGGGTCAGGTATGGTGGCAGAGGCAGACTTGATGGGGTGATCTAAAGCTCTTATGTATTCTAATAGTAACTATTTTGATCCCTGAGGTCTGCTTGCTATCTTCCTTACTGAAAGAGCCCACACTTGTGTATATCAATTGATGTTGTGTAGCCCCACCTGCTAACCCATTAATCTCATAGACTTTAATAAAATGCCGAAGCCTGTGACTGGGCAGAGAGAGGTGGGTGGGGAGATGTTTTGAGGGCTGGGGAGGGTTGAGAAAAAGGCAGAGTGGGAGAGAGAGAGAGGATGAGGAAGTACAGACATCATGGGTTAGGTGGATCCGAACTCCACGTGCCCTGAGAATGGTGTGGAGAGAAACAGCCCATGGAAGTTATACAAGTATTTATGGGGATTTTTCTGGGGAATTAGAAGGTTGGCTTAGAGGGTTAAGATTGCCCAGTTCCAGTGCCTAAGGTATATAAAAATCCAACGGGTGTCTGTGTCTTTATAAGTAGTAGGTTAACGGATAACTCTGTTGTCCAAATAATCAAAAGTGTATGTAATCAATTATTAATAAGTTCTACTACACAGACTGCTCTCTACGAATTCAAGGCCAGCCTGATCTACAGATCCAGTTCTGGGCTATCTGGCTGTACAGGGTCTCTGTGAAGGACTCTTGTACCACTTTATATTTAGACAGACTATTTATTTCCATAGACTCTAGAGATAGCAGCTTTCCTGGGAGGCCTTTTTCCTGTCAACGTGGTTGACAGGTTTGTAGTTCCACCCTTTCGGGAGCAGGCAATTCCATGTCTTTGTTCTTTATCCGAAATCCCCCTTCAAGGAGTCTAGCCTTGGACTTACAGAGACCTGCCTCCAAGTACCGGGATCAAAGGCATGTTCCAGTATGCCTAACTTAGCAATCCTCCTGTCTCAGTACCTCAAGAACTGAGTTTAGAGGTATAAGGCATTATACATGGCCCACAAATCAACTATATGATGACTTTTTTGAGAGTTATATGTATGATATTTTATGTGTAATGGTATTTTGCCTAAATGTTTGTCTCTGTGCCATATGCTCATAAGGTGAGGTCACCTGGCCCAGGTCCAGGAACCCGGATCCTCAGAAAGAGCAGCCTGTGCCCTTAACTGTTGAACCATTTCTCCATCCCCTATTCTTATGACTTTATAAAGATAATTATGGTTGAGAATTTAATGAGCTATGATTATCGTTCCTTTATTGCATTGATTCCACACACACCCCATGTTGGATAAACATTTCCTTTCTACTCGCTTAGAGCTGTAGACAGAATGTCCCCATGTTGCCAGAGTTGAGGGGATGACCAGCCATTCTCTCACTAGATTTGAGGCCTGGTCTACAGGTGGAAATTTATGCCTGGCAGTATAAACTTGAAGAAAATCCCAAAGCAAAGGAGTTCCTAAGCCCTAGGTAGTAGATAAGGCCTCACCTACCATGGCTGTGCTGCTAAATGGTGATCATGTCAAATGGCGTTCTAAATACTTATTTGACACCCACCGGTTATTGCTTCTCTTAACCTTGGTCAGAAGAACTTTTCACAGCTAAGGTAGAGCCCATCTGAACAAAGTGCTGCACGTCAGTGTCTGCTGACCGCTCTGTCCTAACCAGGTCCCCTACGTCACCCCCTCTGAGGCTTAGGTAACATCATGCCAAAAGAACATTAGGGCTGCAGCTGGGGAGGAGCGCTGGGAGGTGCTGTCATAAGGTCAGGACACAGCCATTGCTCTCCAGACTCACGGTTCTGAAGCAGGTGGAACTTGGTGGGAAGAAGGGCTACAGTGGGCATCAGAAGGGATGAGAGAGGGTCACTACATGGCCATTTCATTCCACTTTCAAAGTGCATCAAAAATGTGTCCAATTGTCAAAGAATAAGTAAATATGGTGTACTAGAAAAGAAATATATGTCTGTGAAAAGAATTGCCTAGGTTATACAAAATTAATTATGTCATTTAAAATAGCAGCATCAACATCTCAACACCAAGCTCCAACAAATTCTCTCTCTCTGTGTCTCTCTCTCTCTGTGTGTCTCTCTGTCTCTCTCTCTCTCTCTCTCTCTGTCTGTCCCTCCCTCCCTCCCTCATCTAATAGTGTAACCCTGGCTGTCCTGGAACTCACTGTGTAAACCAGACTGGCCTCAAATCCAGATCTGCCTACCTCTGCCTCCAGGTGTTGAGGTTAACAGTTTCTGCCACTGTGCACCATTACCAGTAACAACTTTCTAGAGCCACACTCTAACTCCTAAAAGATCCAAACAGCACCACAAGCTGGGGCCCAAGCCTTCAAGCGCATGAACCTATAGGGATATTTTGTAGACAGACCACAATCCTGCAACAATACACAGTACCAGGGATGGCCTTAGAAAATGTACAGAAACTTCCTCTTCCAGGAGATCCACGCATCCCCCCTAGAGCCCTCCTTGTAACTTAGCCTCTCTGGATCTGTGCATGGTAGTGATAATCCTTTACTTGACAGCTATTATGGCTTGTACTTGTGGTCAGCCAATGACTCACCTAACTTGATGGGCAAGCCAACATAGGGATCCCATACCTGACATTGCCCGGATGGCCAGCAACCAGAAGCTACATAGCTCAGAGACCTAGGGTAGAACCAAACATGACTGACAAAAAAAAGTCACTGAAATGACTCCTAATGACATTCTACTACACTCAGAGATTGGTGCCTGGTCCAACTGATATCACCAGGGCCTTCCTCCAGCAGCAGCTAATAGGAGCAGGTACAGATGCACAGGCAAACATTAGGGTACCCTACAAAAGAGGGGGAAGAAGGATTGTAGAGGCAAGAGGGATTGAGGACACCAGGAGACAAGGCCCACAGAATCAACTCAGCAGGGCTCACAGGGACTCACAGAAATTAAAGTAGTCATCACAGAGCCTGCATAGGTCTACACTAGGTCCTCTGCATAGCACACATGTTGTGGTTTAGTTAGGTGTTTGCTGGACTCCGTACAGCGGTAGAGTGGTTATCTCTGACTCTTGCATGGTCTTGGGACCCTTTACCTCCTCCTGGGTTGCCTTGTCCAACCGTGATATGAGGGCTATGCCTAGCCTCATTGCATCTTGTTAGCTGTGCTGGTTGGGAGGCCTGCTTGTTTCTGAAGGGAAAGGGAGGAGCAATGGATCGGGGAGAAGGGGGTCTGTGGGAGACCTCGGAGGAGGGGAGGAAGGGAAGGGAAGGAAGGCTGCAGTTAGGATGGATTGTATGAGAAAAGAATAAAGAAAAAGAAAAGAAAATGCACAGAAAGTTTTGGTTTTCCTATGTACAAGAGTGCCCTGCGCATCTCAACAAGATTCATGGTGTCTGAGCTGAGGTTCTATTTAATAAGCTTGGGCTGAGCCTCCTGATGTTCAGACCACACAGCTGCAAGTATGTAGACCAGAACCCTCTAGGGGACGTGTCCATCTCTCTCACAGATGGCAAGAGGAGTCATTCTTGAAGCAGATTGCACTCCCCTACACTTGCAATAGCGGCATTCAGGTTTAGACAGAACGATTTATGGGAGTAGAAGTTGTATCACTCTCTTTTCTCATTAATGCAACAAAAAAGAAAACACAAAAAAACTTTGTTAAGTTTGCTAAGAAGCAACTTAGGGCGAGAAGGATTTATTTTGGTATTTGATTTAAGAAAGTACAACCCACTCTGGCATGGTGAGGTTCACGGCAATTGGGGCATATGGTTGGAACCACTCCAGTCCATGTGGCAGGAAGCAGAGTGTGGGGATGGGGAAGCTTATCTGGCTTTCTGCTGTCTACCCTTGTCGTCAGTCTGCCCCCAAATCTTGGATTGGTGTTGCTCATATTCAGTACAGATCTCCTCTCCTCAGTTAATCTTCTCTGGAAACACCTCCACAGACATTTCCAGAATCACAAGTCCTGGGAGGTTCTAAATCCAGTCAAGCTGCCAATGAAGATTAGTCATCACAGTTTCCTAGTGAGTTCCAGGCCAGCCTGGGGTTCAGCATGAGAACCTGCTATAAAGAAAAAAAAGTGATACCTGGGTTTCCTGTTTTACAGCCCAGGCAAGTGGGGTCTGGGAAGAGGCTGAGAACACTGGAAAAGGTCTGAGGCCATGTCAGTCCTCAGAGCAACACCCACAACAATGAAGAGTCTCAAATGGAAATGCAATATTCTGCCCTGAGAACATAAGGACTTACCATCAGCTCTGAGTTCTCATGTGGACAGTATGTATTGTTTTCTTTCCCAATGAGTTTATTTTAAATGCAGGTTCAAGACATAATAAACAA
Organism: Lophiomys imhausi; assembly: GCA_907164525.1. Taxonomy (NCBI): domain Eukaryota; kingdom Metazoa; phylum Chordata; class Mammalia; order Rodentia; family Muridae; genus Lophiomys; species Lophiomys imhausi. Next base: position 214,565 of record CAJQZJ010037450.1, read on the forward strand.
TTTCACCATGAGAGTCTCTGACTGATGGCTAACTGAAAATTCCCCAGACTGATTTCTGACTTAAAGACACAAGTAACATTATCTAAATTCTTTCATTTAAACAAAAATACATTTTATATGTGACATTAGAGGCTTACAGATTTTTTTATTTTACAAAAATTCCAAAACACAAAGTTGGAGTCTTCATGTTAGTGTAAATTTACAAAAGGTTGTGTTTATTTCTCAATTTACCTGGCTAGCACCCACATATTATTTTAACATGCCTTTACAGCACAATCCTGAGCAGTTTTAATCTGTTCATAACCCTCAATGCTAGTCTGACTCCATCTTTGCCAATATCCCTGAGTTACTTTCTTCTTAGTGCTGACTTTGCTCCAGCTGAATCTTTCATGTATCCTGGACCTTTGCCTGTGGCTGAATCTCCTACATTTCCTAACTCCTTCTACCCTAGAGCAGGAAGTCCAGCCCTATTTTCTCCCCTGCTCAGTGATTTGCTGTAAGCTGCTTTCTTGGCATATCAGGGGCCAATTTGAGAGCAGTGATTACACAACATTGAGCTAAGAGATTGTCAGAACAAAGATTTCTACCAGATGTGGGGGTACAGAAATCAGCATTTGAATTAAACAATAACCTTATGGATACATCTTCATATCCAGGGGCAGAACACAAAAGCCCAACAACACCAGGTCCTAAGCAAGATACACAGCTTCTGCAGCTGGTGAAGCCTAGGACCCAGGCTGTGCCCAGCTGCAGGGACGTTTACAAGAATGATGGAGGGACTAAGTCTCTGCTTCCTTTCTGGACTTTCAGTGCTGAGTGCCTGTTGAGGTCAAGGGGTGGAAATAGAACCATGAAAGTTATCTAACAGGTGGAAATAGAATGATAAATATTATCTACTAACGTCCTTTCCTGTCTCTAGGAGGATACAGGCAGAGAAGGATACAGAACATTTGGTTCCAGAAGAAACTCCTAGTCCTAGACCTCAGGTAATGTGCCAGGGTGATGGTTGCAGACCGACCTAGAACAGGGTCAGGAAACATGAGGAAAGGTTTTGTGCAGGAAAGAGATCAAGTGCCCTCCTAAAGGCCTCTTTCCTTCTCCTGGAGACTTCCTCAGATTTCTGTCCACATCACCAGGATCCTGAATGTGAAACCTCTGCCCTCCATTTTCAGGTGTCCCTTACAGAGTTAGTTTAAAAATGGTCCCTTCATAGCTAAGCACACATATATGGATACACTTTATAGTAACAAAACAGAAGATGGGCCCACATATCCAAGGCTTGACATTTTTCAGTGAGACCCAAACCTCAAACACTTACCTTCATTCTTCTTCCTCACCATAATGACAGCCACCGCTCCTGTGACCAAAACTCCAAGGAGAATCAAACCAGCAATTATCCCCATTATGGGGGTGGTGGGAGAGGGAGGAGGTTCTGGGAGAGAGAGAGGGGAGGTAGGAGAGGGTAGAAATTAGGGACCTGACCCTGCTCATCTCTGCAAATGGCTCCTGCTTCCCCTAAGGGTGGACTCTGTGGCCCCTCACACCCTCCTTACCCCATCTCAGGATGAGGGGCTCAGGCAGCCCCTCATGGTACACGTGGCATGTGTATCTCTGCTCTTCTCCTGAAGGCACCACCACAGCTGCCCACTTCTGGAAGGTTCCGTCCCCTGCGGGCCTGGTCTCAATAAGATCCATCTCCTGGGTCAGGTCCTCACTGTCCCTCTGCCAGGTCAGGGTGATGTCAGCAGGGTAGAAGCCCAGGGCCCAGCACCTCAGGGTGGCATCTCCTTCAGGTCTGGGGTGATGAGTCACATTTGCTTTTGGGGGGTCTGAGGAGAAGAGTCAGAGAAGAACAGCCTTCTGTTCCTCCTGTTGTCCATCTGAGCACTGATCATCGGATCATCCCCAAAGGCAGGTTTAAATTCAGAGAGCTGCAATTTAACAGCATGGACTTGGGATATAGAGACATCCTTGAATAAAGACATGAACCCTTATACCTGTGAGTGAGTTAAAACCCAGTGACTCTGACTAGCTATAGTCTAATCCGTGAACATAGGCAGAAACACGGACTGTAATCAGAAGGGAACTTTTCAGAGTTGGTACCCCTTCATCCCTGAATTCATGAAATCTCTCTTATGGTTTGAATGTAAAACGTTCCCCCTTGGCTAGGTGTTTGAAGCCTTGGTTTGTATCTGGTGATGCTGATGATTCCAGTGGAATATTTGGCATGTAGGATCTAGCTGGAGGGAGTTGGTCACTGGGAGCTTGGCCTCAAGGGTTACAGTCTGTTTCTGGCTATCCTCTCCTTCCTGGCTTGCCCAGAGGTGAGGAAAGTTCCTAGGCTGTATCACTGAGTGACTCCCAGCACTATGCTCTCCTTTGTGAATTGCTAGCTGACCTTGGGGAGTCCCGGTGTGCTCTTCCTCCCTGATGTTGCTTCTTCTCAGGCATTTGTCACAGGAATGAGGGAAAGGACTAATACAGTTCTTGAAGGAAGGGCAGACCCTGTGAGATTGGAAACCAGAGAGGCTTCCCTGCTCCAGGCCAGTGACAATCAGGTGTCTGGTGCGTTTCTGGAGAGTCGTGAGCAAGTACCTGTGCACCCCAGATAGGACACCAATGACCAATGTCTTAGTTCTGTTCTATTGTTGTGACAAGACACTGACCAAGGCAACTTATAACAGGAAGGGACCAAACTAACTGGAAATGGCATTGAAATCTAAAAACCATGTCTGCAGTAGGTGGCTTTTTATTTCTGTTTGTTTGTTTGTTTGTTTTTAAAGTTTACTTATTTAACATATGTGAGAGCTCTATCTGCATGTTCCCCTGCTTGCCAGAAGAGAGCATCAGATCCCAGAATAGATGGTTGTAAGCCACCCTGTGGTTGCTGGGAACTGAACTCAGGATGTCTGGAAGAGCAGACAGTGCTGTGAACCATTGAGCCATCTCTCCAGCCCTTTATCTCTGCTTTATTACAGGTATTTCATTTTATTTATATAGTTTTTTGTTTTTTTGAGACAGGGTTTTTCTGTGTTGCCTTGGCTGTCGTGGACTAGCTTTGTAGACAGACTGGCCTGGAACTCTGAGATTTGCTGCCTCTCCCTTCTAAATGCTGGGATTAAAGGCATGTGCTACCACATCTGGCAAGGGATTTTATTTTACTATACATAAACCTCTACCTACCTTCCAACCCTTATTCCTTCCAACCCCACAACACTAGTTAGGAGAGAAAGAAGGTTAGAGGGAGAAGGAACATAGGTTTTGTTGAGCTACCTGCTGAGTACCTATCCTGCTGAATAGTGTCTTAGGGTTCTTTAGGGAAATATCAAACTCAATTGCCAGGATATCCAGCAGCCCACCAAACCAGCAACAGCAAACACAGCAGAGGATGAACTAGCAACAGTGCAGTTGAAGCAGCAGCAAGGAGAGCAGCAGCCTCCTCCTTCTTCAGAGCACCTCTAGTCCCTTTCGGGCTCTGGCCTTTATATCCCTCTCCAGAGTTCTCAGAATTAAACTTTCTGCAGCTGGCGAAACTATGCCCCTGATAGAGCATGAGACAGTTATAATTAATAATCTGTGGACAAACTGAAGCAGCCCCATATCCCAGACTTGGGATCAAAATAAAAACATTCTCAGAACTGGGTTTTTTTTAAGAAACAAAAACTCTTACCCCCCCCCACCCCGACACTCCTCCTACAAGGCCACACACCCTAACCCTTCCTATATAGTCCGCACTGAAAAGCAAACATTCAAATATTGGGAGTAGGAGGCTGTGTGTGTTCAAGGCACCTGTCAGTGTGCAGCACATGTCAAAGGTCAGAAGAGGACTTGAGGGGTCAGTTTTCTCCTTCTACCACATGTGCTGAGGGTTCCACACTCAGGTTGTCAGGCTTCATGACAAGCACCAAGCATGGAGACATCTTGCTGGTCCAATAATTATTTTATTGCCTCACATTAGGTACCCTTTGTTCTGTAGAAGGGTGAGTGGTTGAGCTGGGCGTGGTGATGCACGCCTTCAATCCCAGCACTTGGGAGGCAGAGGTAGGCGGATCTCTGTGAATTTGAGGCCAGCCTGGTCTACAAAGCAAGTCCAGGACAGCCAGGGCTGTTACACAGAGAAACCCTGTCTCGAAAAACCAAAAAAAAAAAAAAAAAAAGAAGAAGAAGAAGAAGAAGAAGAAGGGTGAGTGGTCATAACCCTCCATTTCTCTGCTTCCACAGCACTCAGATCTCATCTGCATCCATGTCCCACAGCCACGAGAGCCCTGTGTAGGGGCCTTTTAATTTAAAATTTTTTTGTTTGTTTCAAGAAGTTCAGAGGCAGAAGATTCCTGATTATCAAGGTTTTCCATACTGGGTTATTATCAAGGCCCGAATGCATGCTAAATCATAGATTTTCCCCTGAATTAAAGGTTGGCTTGAGGGGTAGTCTATCACTTTTACATCAATTCTTTCTCTTTACCGTCTTATTCTTTTTTTTTTTTTTTGGTTTTTCGAGACAGGGTTTCTCTGTGTAGCCCTGGCTGTCCTGGACTCGCTTTGTAGACCAGGCTGGCCTCGAACTCGCAAAGATCCGCCTGCCTCTGCCTCCCAAGTGCTGGGATTAAAGGCGTGCGCCACCACTGCCCGGCTTACCGTCTTATTCTTAACATAGTTTCCACGTTTGGGATTCCAGAAGCACAGATTTAATTTCTGTTCTTTCCTTTATGGTTCCCTCAACCCCAGCCATTAGAAATGGTAAGCCAGCACCTCCACTCTGGTTTTCCCCCTTCAGTTTACTGCTCCAGTTTGAAGTTAGTACAAAAGATAGTCCATCTTCAGATGCTGCAGTCTGAGAGGCAAGTACTATCTTCTTGCCAAGGGTAAATGCAACTGCCATTCCACAGCACATGGAAAAAGCAGGGCCACATCAGTATTTTCCTCCCATGGATGGTTCAGCTTCATTTGCATGCCTTATATCCCATGCCAGGAACCATGAAATTGATCCTCCCAACCCCATCTTGGTTCTGCTTTCTTCCCACACGGGTGTCAAGTGTTTTATTACTCTCTCTGGAGAGACGTGAATAGATATCTGTTCACCCCAGATTGGACTCCCAACAACAGATCCAAGGAAGGATTCCATCCAAGGCCATCTTTACCATCCAACATTAGTTTGGCAACCCCATAAATGTATTGAAGGTTACTTACAGACACATGAGTGAGAAGTTACTTAATACTCATAAACATCTGCACCACTGAAAACCCCCCTCCAGCATGAATGACAACTCACAAAAGCTGCTTCAGTGGAGTGTGCCACCAGTGGACTCCATCAATCAACACCCCTCCCCCCAATCCTGGCTGTCCTGGAGTTCACTATGTGGACAAGGCTGGACTCCAACTCACTCCTCTGTCTGCCTCTGCTTATGGGATTGAAGGCATCAGCCACTACACCCATCCATCAGTTAACCTTCTAACTTCTATATTCACTAATATTTATGTAGACCAGGTGCAGCTGGTGGGATTCCTTGTGACTGGGGAACATAGGAGGGCGTGAATAGCTAGAATCCTGAGAGGGACACTCTACAAAGAAGAAGACAGAGGGGGTGCTACAAAGAAGAAAGAGGTTTTTGCTCCCCCCAAAACTGCTGCTAGTCCTTCCTGCTGCTGTTTCCTGGTTTACTATCTCCCAGTTTCCTGACTATTGAGATTGGTATTGCCCCCAAAGAGCCCAATGACCCTAATCAGCAAGCAGGAAGTAGCTCCAAGAGTCCTGTGTCCACCTGTTTCTTTCCCTCTACCCTTCCTTCTCTACCACCTAGTGTTTGGGGCTGGAAAGAACAAAGGTTGGATGGAAGGTAGAGGTATTAAGTACAATAAAATTAAGTAGAGTGTATAGTAAAACAGAAATATAATAAAAGCCACCTTGATACAGAGAGTAATCACAGGTACTCTGATTTTGAAACATGAACAGCCTGTGTGACCCCTGGGGGAGACAGTATTTCACAGTAGGTGGGTTGGGAATAAGTCTCGTTTTCTTTCCTTCCCATAAACTCTGCTCAAGGGCAGACAGAAGCTACCCCTCTTACCTGCACGCTGCAGCACCTCCTTCCCTTTATCCAGGTATCTGAGAAGCCACTCCACGCACCTGCCCTGCAAGAAAGACCTCCACGACTTTGCAACACCAGATGCTTCCCACTTTTGCCGGGTGATCTCAGCCTCCTTGGTATCCACCGCAACCCAGGATCGCAGGTCCTCGCTCAGAGAGATGTAATCCTGGCCTTCATAAGCGACATGCTTATATCCGCGGAGGAGGCGGTGGTCTGGCGCTATGTCACAGCCGAATAGCCACTGGACAGTGTGAAACCCTGTGGCAGCCAGAGAGGTCAGCAAGGTCTCAGGGTTAGCCCCACTCTTCACATGTAGCCTGCGCGTGATTGGTCAAAGTCTATTTCAAACTCATACACACCCTAACCCTAACCCAATACATTTCTGCAGGCTTCCCCAGAATGACATATTTCACTAACCCAAGGTATGTTTCCATGGCCCCTATGAATATACGGAGACTGTAGACCACCTTCTGAGTCTAGAGTCACTCACCGTTCTCTCCTTGGCTATGGTAGCCGAACAGGGTCGGCAGTTCGAGTCTGCCAAGTATTAAGATGCCCCTGCCAAGGCGCGTCAACTCCTCCAAATGCTCTCGGTCCTGCGCTATAAATGGCACCCGCGGCTCCACCCGCTGATCCTTCCGGTCGCTGTGGAAGCTCACGATCTCCGTGTTGTCCACGTATCCCACGACGGTGAACCGAGGTTTGCGGTAGCCAGGACCGAACAAGGTGGTGGTGAAGTACTGCAGGGAGTGTGAGCCTAGGTGTAGAGCGCGGTGACTCCGCACCCGGCCGGACCTGGGGACAGATGCATCCTCTGGGCGACGAGCAGGTCGCGGGGCTCCCGACGCCGACTGGAGGAGGGAGCCTGGCAGGAGATGCTCACCTCCGGGAGAGTTGGGGTCTGGTTGGGCGAGGGCGGACACGTAGCTTTCCCGGTGCTGCCCTTGCCGGGTTCCTTCGTTCCTCCCGGCAGAGGCGGTTTCGCGCTCCACCCGGCACTCCCCGGTGCGGGCCTGAGCTGGTTCTAGGACGGCCGCCAGCAACAGAAGGAGGGCGCGGGGCGCTGCAGACTGCATCCTGGGGGTTGCAGAACTTGAAGAGATTGGGTCTTTGCTCCTCTGTATGGTATTTTATAGCGTTGTGGGTGTGTTGGGGGCGGATGGGCATGACTCTGAGTGGTTCTCCGAAATGTCCACATTCAGCAGAAATGAGCGTGTGGGTGTTCAAATATTATTAGGGAATAAGGGGTTCCCATTTATGAGTTCTTAGAGTCTTCTTGATTAAAAAAAATTAATAATAAAGCTAACAACACCAAAAGCAGTAACAAAACTAGACTCAGAAGGACGCTCCAGGACTATTTTCTTAGTTAGTTTTGGCGGGGGTGTGGGTGGGAGAGGCAACAGCACTCCCAAACTGTTATCTTAAGGTAGGGGGCCCCTGAGAGTCAGCAGCTGTTAGGAGTAATAGAGGAGAGTAAAGCCTTTTAAGTCAGAGTCAGCAATGGAGGACTGTGAGCAGGTGTAGAAAATGTGGAGGGGGAAACCCAGAGTGTCAAGGTAAGCATGCTGGAGATTTTTTTTTTTTTTTTGGAGAAAGATTTTTTTTCCTTAAATTTTATGTGTATGAGTGGTCTATCTGCATGCACACAGGTAGTCAGATCACATTGTGTGGATGGTTGTGAGCCACCATGTAAGTACTGGGAATTGAACTCGGGATCTCTGGAAGAAGAGACAGTGCTCTTAACCACTGAGCCATTTCTCTAGCCCTGGAGATTTTCATATATATCAAAAGAGATAGAAAAAGGAAAAGGAGGACTGGAGAGATGTCTCAGTGGTTAAGAGCACTGGCTGTTCTTCCAAAGGACCTGGGTTCAAATCCCAGCACCATATGGCAATTCACAGCTGTCTGAAATGGCCGGGCTTAGTGGCACATGCCTTTAATCCCAGCACAAGGAGGCAGAGCCAGGTGGATCTCTGTGAGTTCAAGGCCAGCCTAGTCTACAAAGTGAGTCCAGGACAGTCAAGGATACACAAAGAAACCCTGTCTTGAAAAACAAAAAGAAAAAAGAAAAGAGAAAAAGAGAGGGTTACCCTTTGAGTTAGGAATCAGAAAAGCAACAGGTTTAGCAGTGAAGATCTACAAGAACTGAACTGAGGGAGAGTCTCCAGGATTGCAGTCAGTACATTATCTCATTTGGGGTATTATTAACCCTCCCATTTCCTTTGTATGTTTTCAAATGACCAGCTTTCCAGAAAGGCTGTCTGCTGGCCAGGTGCTTGACAGGACTAGTTAGATTAACTCTTTAAGAGAGGGCGCATTGGTATGCAATATTCTATTGGTTTGCAATATCCCAATCTTTGGGACAGACCACAATGTACAGTCTCCACCCCAGTCAGAGGAGGAAATTAGATTCCATTCTTTTGACCAGAAGGAAGTCACCCCAAAGCCTTGATACCTCTACCTTTTCATATGGTAAACAAGGACTTGGGGGTTGTGTCCATTCTTAATTGACCCCCAGGGGAGGTAATGCTTGTCTAGCTGCCTAACACTGGCAGAAGGTCCTAACACCTGACAGTTTGTGAGCTAGAGAAATGAGCCCTGGGACCATGAGGAACCCTCAGTCCTTAGACACCTTGAAAACAAGTTCGGGGACCAGGTACTTTATCAACACCCCTTCCTCCTGCACTGGCACCCAGAGCTCTTTACCACAGTGTCTCCCAGAGTCCTGGTGGGAAGTTGTGTATGTCAGGAAGTCCCAACATTTTGGTTTCAGGATCTCTGTACATTCTTAAAATTACTGAGGACCTTAAACAGATTTTATGCAGGGTACATCTATTATTCTTTCCTGGGTCAATAACCAAAACAGGCTGGGAAGATGGTTCAGCAGTTAAGAGCATGTATTGAATTCAGTCCCCAGCATCCATGTCCTGCAGCTCACAATTGTACCTACTTGTTACAGGGTATGGCTGGCATAACCTGCCCTCTACCCTGAGCTCTCCAGCCCAGGGCTGGTCTGCCCTCTACCCTGAGCTCTCCAGCCCGGGGCTGGTCT
>CAJQZJ010037450.1:223712-241794 GCA_907164525.1 Lophiomys imhausi
TCTCCAGCCCGGGGCTGGTCTGCCCTCTACCCTGAGCTCTCCAGCCCAGGGCTGGTCTGCCCTCTAACCCCCTAGGCTCTTTCCTGTATAAGTCAGACATTGGTTACCTGCCCCTTTTGTACCTTTGGCCTCATGGTTGCTCCACCTGGTTCTCTCCTCCTCCCCCTCTCACTACCTGGCCCAGCTCAGCCTGGTCATGTCCACTCTGGACTCTCCCAGATGTCTCTGCTTCGGGCTCTGCTCTCCCTTTTATCTACAATAAACTTTCTCCTCACCATACCTAGGTCCTTTTCTTTCCTTTTTATTTCTTTTTTCATTCAACAGACACCTGTAACTCCAGCTCGAGGGGATCTAAGGTAGGGGGCCCCTGAGAGTCAGAGAAAAGAAAAACAGAAGATAGATAGGTCTTGGAATATACATAAACTTGAGCACATCTCTCCTGTAAACTCTTCTTGCTCAGTCTTTTGAGAGACCCTGAAAAATAGAGGCTGTCATGTAGGTTTTGTCTTTGTCAAAATGCTTATGGAGACTTTGCTACATACACTGAGCAGCCTTCGCTTCCTTCACATCTGAATCATCTTTATTACTTTTTCTAATTTGTTTAGGTTGATTTATTTTCTGCATATGGATGTTTTTCTTGCATGTATGTATGTGTACCACATGAATGTAGCCACCACTAGGCCATCAGATCCCCCTGGGACAGGTATTATAGATGGTTGTGAGCCACTGTGTGGATGCTGGGGGTTGAACCCCAGGTCCTCTGGAAGAGCAGCCAGGCTCTTAACTGCTGAACCATCTCTCCAGCACCATGGGCCATCTTTAGGCTTCTACCAGATTCTACCTCTAGGTTAAGGTAAATTATAATAAATTACAAATAAAATTATAATAGAAAAAAGAAGCAAAAACCATATAAAAAGCTTTGTTTAACAGTATTGTTGTTCTTGTTTGCTTCCTTTATGAAAAATAATTTGTCTGAGTCTGTGGAATGCACATTAAAGCTGTTTTCCTGAAGAAACCTTTGATCAGAATCATACAACATACTTGATCCCTCACACACATACCCATAAAATATTTTCAAAAATTAATGTAATATTTAAAAGAAAAATACTTAAAACGTGGCAGTGAATTGTGGCCCGTGACTGAAGTAGTAGCCTGTAGGAAGCTAGACTGAGGAAGAAGTTTGGCCATGAATTTGAGGCCAGCCTGTGTTACAAGAGACCCTTACTCAACCAAAGAAACATGGATGAGGCCAGGCAGGGGTGGAACATGGCAGCCGGATCTACTGAGTGAATTCCAAGACAGTGTGGGCCTCACAGAGAAACCCTGTGTCAGAAAAACAAATACGAAACAAAGCACAAACAAACAAAAGAGAGAAAGAAACATAGACAAGCATAATAGTATTTTTTCCACAATGTCACAAGAATAACAAATTCACTAAGTGCATTCAGTTTCCAAGCCAGGAACTGGGCAGATAATCCTGCTGTCCTTGGTAATCTAACTGAAGTAAATCCATATCCTTTTATCCCAATCTTAATTACTAACATTAACTCAACACACTAACATTAACACCACACAGCAAATATATGCATATGTGAGGGTTACAGAGTAGATGCAAAGGTTAAGGAGGCTGCAGCAGTATTTCATGATGCTTCAAAATGAACTTTTAGAAAGGTAACTGGGGGCTAGAGAGGTGGCCAGGTTAAGAGCATTTACTGCTCTTGTAGAGGACCTGGGTTTGATTTTTAGTACTCACATTGTAGCTCACAAGCTCAGGTAACTACAATTCCAGGGAGTCTGATGCTCTCTTCTGGCCTCTGCAGCTAGCATGGACATATCTGGTGCACAGACACACATGCAAGCAAATATTCTTTTTTCTTTTTTTAAATTTGCCTTTTTTTTGAAGCAGGGTTTCTCTGTGTAGCCCTGGCTGTCCTGGACTCACTTTGTAGACCAGGCTGACCTTGATCCCAAAGAGATCCACCTGCCTCTGCCTCCCAAGTCCTGGGATTAAGGACATAACCACAACACCAGACACCTACAGACAGCTGTACACTGCCATGTGCATGCTGGGATTTGAACCTGGGTCCTTTGGAAGAGCAAACAGTTCTCTTAACTGCAGAGCCATCTCTCCATCCCCAAGCAAAATATTCTTACACAGAAAATCAAAATAAACCTTGACTAAGTTGTTGATAGGGTAGGGAACCCAAACAGTGGATGGAAGAAGCTGCTGCTACAGAGTCAGACACTGAGCAGAAGACGGAGAGTCCAGCTGCAGAGGCAGGAAGGTGGGATCAGATCTAGGGAAAGGAATGGACAGATGGACGGACAAATGGAGATGGATGAAAGGCTGACAGGTCCACATCTTTCTGGGATTCTGAGGAAGGAGATGTTCCTTTCATTGTTTGGGTGTATCCCATGGTTCTTGGGCCTGGTTTCCATGATATAATTCTAATACACCCACATGTTGTAAGACTTCCTTAAAATACTCAGTTATTATATGAGAATGTTTTTGTTTGAATCCCAGGTGGGGGTTATAGGGCTGCTTCAGCTAGTCCACAGGTGTTAACTTTAGTTGTCTCTCCTGCTACAGCAGGGACAAGGTTTAGCCAGCTGCAGAAGGTTTAATTCTGAGGACTCTGGAGAAGGGTATAAGTGCCAGAGCACAAAAGGGAAGTGGGGTTCTCTGAAGGAGAAGCAGCTCCTGCTCTCTCTGCTGGTGTGCCCCACACTGTTGTTGGTTCAGCCTGCTGCTGTGTTTGCTGTTGCTGGTTTGCTGGACTGCTGGATATCCTGACTACTGAGTTTGGTATTGCCCCCCCCCCAAAACCTGAACCTTAAACAGCAGGAAGTAGTTAAAAGAGACCTATATTCCTTGACCCTTTTCCCTCTAATCTTCTTTCTCACCTACCTAATGTTGGGGCCAGGGAGGAAGGAATAAGGGTTGGAAGGGAGGTAGAGGTAATAAGTGCAGAAAATTAACAACAATGAGAAAAATAAAGTGCTGAATACTACACTAAATTTACAGAAGACCGTGTTTCCCACACACGTGCAACACCAGCACTCGGGCCGAGGCAGGATGATTTATGGGAGTACAGGTCAATCTAAACTATTGTATCCCTCATTTTTCACATTAATGTAAAAACCAAACCAAAACAAAATGAAACCAAAAAAACTGAAAGTAGAAAGAAGCAACTTAAGGCAAGAAGGATTTATTTTGGTTTTTGATTTAAGAAGGTACAACCCACTCTGGCATGGTAGGGTTCACGCAGCTGGAGCACATGTCTGAGAGGACTCCCATCTCTGTGTGTCAGGAAGCAGAGTGTGGGGATGGAGGTTATCTGGCTTTCTCCTTTCCCACCTTGTCATCAGTCTGTCCCCAAATCGTGGGTTGGTGTCACCCACATTCAGTGCCGCTCTCCTCTCCTCAGTTAATCTTCTCTGGAAACACCCCCACAGACATTTCCAGAATCGCAGTCCTGGGAGGTTCTGAATCCAGTCAAGCTGCCAATGAAGATTAGCCATCACAGGTTCATAGTGAGTTCTAGGTCAGCCTGGGTACACTGTGAGAACCTGCCAGAATAAAGGTGGGAGGGCTAGAGGATGACTCTGTAGTTAAGAACATTTGCTGATCTTGCAGAGGACCATATTCAGTTCCTCAGCATCTATATGGTGGCTCACAACTGCTAACTCTAGTTCCAAAGGATATAATGTCCTTCTCTGGCCTCCTCAGGACAGTGCACACATAGTACACATAAACTCAAGCAAACATACACAAAATGGAATAAATAAATACATCTTTATAAAAATAACTGGCTGGAGAGATGGGTGAGAGCACTGGCTGCTATTGCAGAGGACCTGGGTTCAGTTCCTAGCCCCTACTCTATGGCTCACAGTCATCCCTAACTCCAGTTCCAGGGGATCCAACAACTTTTCTGACTTCTGGAGGTTCCTTCCTGCAGGTGGCACACACACACATACACTCACACATACACATAAATAATGAAATATTTTTTAAACCTTTCTCAAGGCAGTGGGGAAGTAGTACCTGGGCTCCATGATCAACTATCTAAGACAGGTCTGGGAAGTAGCCCGACTATTTTAGGATAAGATTTGTGGACATCGATGCCAAATATCAGAGCATCACTCACAATAAAGAACAACTTTAAATGGGAATATAACAGTTTTCCATGAGAAAGTAAGAAAAGGCTCCTGTCATCAGCCCTGAGTTGTCATGATGCTAGATATATATTGTTTCCTATCTGGAGAGGGTTATGTTTCAGGTGGAGGACTTAGGAAGCAATTTACATAATGGAAGGCCCTGACTATTTGCTATGTGAAATTCCCTAGATTGATTTCTGACTTTTAGGATACTGGAATTCAAATTCTTGTCACTTATTAAACATAGAAGAATTGTATATGTGATATTGAAGGGATGAAGGTAATGTTATTATTTTAATATAGAACCAAGTTTGAGTAGTCATGGCTAGGAGAACAGCCCCTATCAGCTCCAGGGGCCACTCAGGATACACTCAGTGTTCCTTCCAGTGGACACAGGTGCTGGTCACTGTGGCTGAGACAGTTTCCCTGCAGCTCCTGAAACTTCATGTAGCAATACATCCTTGCCAAAAGCATTCTCTGCAGTTTCAGCTTTTCCTTGTCACCATGATGAAGAAACAAAGGCCAGCATGTGGTCATATGACTGAGGGAGCTAAGGACTCACACTGTTCTCAGCTGCAGGAATGTTTTTGGGAAGGTAATGGAGAGACCTGGTCTTTGCTTCTTTCTAGACTCTCAGAGGAGTATTCCCTTGAGACAGACTTCAGAGCTGAGACAAGTGGCCAAGGAATGGAAATAGAATGGGGAAAGTCAATTCTTAGAATAGACTGGGTAACTACATCCTTGTAGAGAGCTGCGAAGTGCCGCGCCCTAAAGATGGCGCTGGTCTCCGCCTTCCACCAGCCCGACGGTGAGCGCTCTCTATGATAATAAGTTCATATTTGGCATAGACTGCTGATCTGGCTTGTTTCCACATACATGGACCTCTAAGATAGCACCACTTGGCTTTACTTGACTGGCTGTTCATTTAGTATTTAGCCTGTGGGTTGGGTCTGCCCCATTATTCGGAAGACTGTTTTCAAGGGACCTGAATAAACTGCTGGAGAAGAGCTTTTGTGAGTTGCGTCATTCCTTGCTGGACAAGGGGGGACGCGACACATCCTTTTCCATCTGTAGGGAGAAAAAGATGGGGACAGATGCAGGATGGGAAATCCCAGCAGAATTCCTGAGTTCAGCAGCTCAGCAGAAATGTTTTTAGAATTATTATCTATAAGACCTAGAACATAATCAGGAAATAAGAAAAGGGAGATATGCAAGGAAAGCCCAAGTTCCAGCCTAGAGGTCTGTCCCAACTGGCAATGTTATGTTCAATCAGATCAATGTGAGATATTGGCTACTTCTTGGATAAGCACACATGTATATCTTACAGTTACAGTAAAGCAAAAGCCCTCAGATACACCCTCTCCCTACCTCTGCCCTTCCTCATCACAATGGCAACCACAGCTCCGGTGAACACAATTCCAAAAAGAACCAGGCCAGTGATGGTTCCAATGGTCGGGGTGGTGTACCTAGGAGGGTCTGGGAAGGGAAGGGAAAGAAAGAGAAGGTGTGGGCTCTGCCCCTCAGCTCTCAGCCCTGACCTGCTCAGGGTCTGCAGAAGGCTTCAGCTTTCCCTGACCCCAGCTCTGCACCCTCACCCTCCTTACCCCATCTCAGGATGAGGGGCTCAGGCAGACCCTCATGTTCCACATGGCATGTGTAATTCTGCTCTTTCCCAGATGGCACCACCACAGCTGCCCACTTCTGGAAGGTTCCGTCCCCTGCAGGCCTGGTCTCCACAAGCTCCATGTCCTGGGTCAGTTCCTCCTCATTCAACTGCCAGGTCAGGGTGATGTCAGCAGGGTAGAAGTCCAGAGCCCAGCACCTCAGGGTGACATCACCTTCAGGTCTAGGGTGATGGGTCACATGTGCTTTGGGAGGATCTGAGGGAAAAGGTTGTACAATTCAGACATCTTGGATTCTTCCCTGAACTGCAGTAGTGTTTATGTGGCCATCCTGGGAATGGAGAGAACTCCAGTGGTTGAAGGATTTAAGCACCATACAGTATTCTACACTCAGGCATCTGGGATAATCCAGTCCTTGGAAAACTCTACAGTCAGAGTGATTCAGACAAGATGGGCTTCAGGAGTCCCAAGGGAGAAAGGAACTTCCCATCCTGACTGGATGAGGGTGGACAGACTCTGCATCACTGGAATTAGACTCCTAAGACACTGAGTATGGGAAGAGCACATGGCCTGAGAGAAGCCTGGATCACAAAGGGCTTCAGACTGACAGGAGAGGCTGTTGGTTATTTCAGGGATCTTCTCTCTTCCCTCCTGAGAGGCTCCCCACCATTCAGAGAGAAAGTTGATCCCACAGGAGAGTCACATTCTGTCTGGTTTTTGACCAGGAAACCCTGGAATAAGTCTTCCCTCTGCAGATGGGCGGAAGAGAAGCAGTACTCCAGCCCATTTTTCTCCCTTCTAGGGAGATGTACATGAGCCCCAGCCCAAAGATGGAAGAGATTCCTCTTGATCCCTTGTACCTGCTTTTAGCAGAGTCTCCTTCCCTATCTCCAGGTATGTGCGGAGCGACTCCACACACTCGCCCTTCAGGTATGACCGCCTTTGTTCGGAGACACCAGCCTCCTCCCATTTGCGCAGCGTGATCTGCGCTGCGGGGTCGCCTGCGGTCCAGGAGCTCAGGTCCCGGTTTAGGGCGAGGTAATCGCGACCGTCGTAGGCGTGCTGCTCGTACCCGCGGAGGAAGAGTCCCTCGGGCCCCACGACGCAGCCGGACACACACTGGAAGACGTGAGAGCCTGTCCCCCCTCCCCGCCCCCCAGTCGTATTTGGACCGAAAACCTTGCACGAAACCCGGTCCAGGGTCCCCGGGAGCCCCGCAGCCTTGGGCCAAACCCAAGGGCCCGGGAACTCGGGGTGGTCCGCGAGGGTGTGACGGGGTCACTCACCGTCCTCGCTGTGGTTGTAGACGCCCATAGCCTCCCGCAAGTTCACTAGGGAATTCTTTGCAATGTCCCTGACGGTCCGGGTCTGCCGCTCCCAGTACTCGGGCCCCATCTGCTCCACCCACCGCGCGCGCGGCTCCATTCTCTGGCTTTTGCCCTGGCTGTTGTAGCACAGGAACTGTGTGTCGTCCACGAAGCCGACGAAGATGAAGGAAGGCTCCCTGGAACCAGGCTGGGACACGACGGTGGCAAAAAACTGCAAGGAATGGAAGCCTGGCGGCGGAGGGCCGTGAGACCCGGACCCTCCCGGGCCCGACCGGGAGCAGGGGATGCAGAGTGGAGAACGGAGCTGGAGGGTCCCGCCGGGCGGCGATTCAGCAGCGTGGCTTCCCGTGCTAGCTGCCCCCTCCCGAGACCCTCGCTCCCACTGCCAGGTCCCTCCTGACCTGCACTCACTTGCGCGGACCTGGATCCAGGCCAAAGCTCCGGTGAGCAGCGGCAGGAGAGCAGAGAGCGCGGGTCTTTCCATCCTCTGTGTTTAGAAGGCCTGCAGGGAGTGAGACCTTGTTCCGCTGTGGATTTCATAGCGTTGTGGTTTGTGGGGCGAGACCAGGGTGACTGAATGTCTTTCTCCAGAATTCAGAGGTGTACTGGGAGTGAGAACACGTGTCCAGGCAGAAGGGCCAGGACACAGGTGAACTGGAGAAAATCAAAGGTAAGAAGAAATCCCTAACCCTTGGCTTCTTGGGACCTCAGATGTGTCTCTCGCAGACCAGACCTGAGAGTCACAGCGGGACCAGGAATTTTAATATTTCCTTCCTCCTGCACCCAGTGCCGGGAGGTATGTGTGAAATTCTCAGCGATTTGTTTTCACGTGGTAAAACAGGCAAGTTTCAGTCACAAGTAAGTGAGGGCCTCAGAGAGATGTCTCATGTTACATCTGCCACGTTTATCATATTAAAAAACAAAAGATAGTCGCTGGTGAAATGCATGAGACCTGGACTGGGTTTCCAACGTCCATATTGGACCATTGTGTTTTGTGGCTGTCTAAGTGAAATTCCTCAAAATTAGGTAATCTGAAGATCATAAAGACACAACCACTTGTAATTCCAGTTTCTGGTCCTAACTCCGCCTCTTCCGGCCTCCTCGGGCTGCTGTAAACAGTTGGTGTTCATACAGACAAGTAGGCACACACACATACACATGAAATAAAAATAAGGTTTTTTTTTTTTTTGACTAAAAGGCCAGGTATGGTGTTGCAGGCCTGTAATCTCAGCACTTGGAGGGCTGAGACAGTCCTGTTACAGAGTTTGAGGCCAGCATAGACTACATGAGACCCTGTGTTCACACACACACACACACACAAAAAAACAAAAAACCAGAAAACAAGACAAAAGACACTTAAAAAGTGAAAGTACCCATTTTACCTTGTAAGTAATTGGTGTTGGATGATACAATTATTAATAATTCCAATTGCAATTGGGTTCCTCAGCCTGGAGTCATACTAAGGTATGGACAGTATTAAGTACAGTGTTTCAAAGGAAGTTAAGTCCTCTGAGGGAGAGGGTATGGGCTTTAGAATGGGGGGGAGGGCACCGAATGAGAGAGGTGGAATTCGGAGTCTAGTGGTGGTGGCAGTCAGTTGCTCCCAAAATGTGCCTAGCTGCTCCTTTGGAGGACTAGTTTGGACAAAATCAAAAGCATTTTGTGTTGAACTTTGGAGTGCCCTGAGATAGCTCAGAGCAGGTTTTTGCAGATATTGACATTTGGGTCTAGAGGCTTCTTCACAGCCTCATTCAGCAGGAACTTTCCTATAAGGACACCCTGTTTTATCTGGTCAAGAAATTACCAGCATGTCCTATGAGGCTGCAGCCTTGGGCAAAGGCTATGGAATCCATAACACCTTTAAGTACTGAAGAAAATCCAGAGGAAAATTCACATTATGTCTAAGGTATTGGACTCCAGATTAATTTTCTTCCTCTGAATGTGAGTGCTGAGAGAAATAGCAAGTCAGGGTGTGAAGGAATCTAAAAGAAAGATGAACAGAGGCTGATCACTGTAAACCAGGACATATCATCCTGAGGGAATAAAAAGAATTCAAATACAAAACCTTAGGGTTTTTTTTTTCCCTCCCAAATCAATGTATCTGACTCCAACTCTCTTCTTCCTTCAATGATAAGATTGGCTTTATAGAGTGAAGAACTGAAAACAAATTGAGCCGAGAGGGAGCATTTATTACAGGTTCTTTCTTTCTTCTGCTTCTTGTTAGAGGCGGCGGTAGGTTTCCAAAGGGAAAGAGTTGTTTCCTTCTCAGGAAGGGCTATGGGTCTGTGGTCAGTAGCAGTCCATCACTGTTATCATAAACCTAGAGTTATATCAAACTTCCTGTCACATGTTGTTCTCTTCTGGGGTATTAAATCCAGATGTTTCCAAAAAGACAGTAAAGTAGAAAGCTTGAGGTCTGCTCTGAGATCTCGGAAATATAGTCACTTCCTTATGACATTATATGGTAACATTAAACTTATGTAACAAGCCGGGCGTTGGTGGTGCACGCCTTTAATCCCAGCACTTGGGAGGCAGAGGTAGGCGGATCTCTGTGAGTTCGAGGCCAGCCTGGTCTACAATGTGAGTCTAGGACAGCCAGAGCTGTTATATAGAGAAACCCTGTCTTGAAAAACCAAAAAAAAAAAAAAAAAAAAACTTATGTAACAAAATTCTCTCTAAATATACACTGGTGAGAAGTCAGAGACTGAAGCAACCTGAGACACCTAAGAGTGCCTGATAATACTGGGCTAGCTCTGATAGTTGGACAATTTAATAGGTAGTTCTCAGACTCCAATAGCTTGACACTCCAACAATCAAAAATGTGAGATATTGGGCTGAAGAGATGGCTCAGCGGTTAAGAGCACTGTCTACTCTTCCAGAGTTCCAGAGTTCAATTCCCAGCAACCACATGGTGGCTCACAACCATCTATACTGGAATCTGGTGCCCTCTTCTGGCATGTAGGGGTACATGCAGATAGAGCTCTCATATATGTAAAATAAATTAAAAAAAAAGAAATGTGAGGTGTTCACATTTTTGTGTGTGTGTGTGTGTGAATTTCCATGGCTGAAGAGTAGAGAAAAATCACAATAAAACTCCAGTTCTGAATCTTCTACTTTTAGTTCTAGGATGCAACTACAGATTATTGACTCATTAGTGTATGTGGTTTCATCTTAAGGGAGTGTAAAAGGAACCTCTGGAGGGTCCTGATCTTTAAGGAATGTGCCCTTTAAATATCCTCCCCCCCCAGGCAGTGATGCTGATTTTGTAAGATTCTAAGGCAAGATTGTTTTTGTTTTAAAAATTGCTGCACTGTGGGAAATGATCCAATCCAGGCCAAATTAAGTTATATAAAGGCAGGTTTATTGGATATGAGAGGGGAAGAGAAACAGCTTGCTGCATGCAGATAGAGAGAGGAGAGGGACAGAGACAGAGTGGGGGAAGGAGGCAGAGAGAGAAGAGGAGAGAGAGAAAGAAAGAGCTAGCCCCCCAAGATGTCAGGATTATATTGGCAAAGGCTTGTGGGGGTGGGGCATGCCCCATAACAGGGAGAAACTGAGGCATGCTAGGAAAACCTGGAGATCAAACAGACCTAACAGCTTTCTTTCTTCTGTCTCGAAAAACCAAAAAGAAAAATATTCAAAAAAATGTTTTTTATAGGCAATGGTGGCACACTTAATCCCAGCCCTCAGGAGGCAGAGGCAGATGGATCTCTGTGAGTTTGAGACCCTAAACCTCTCTAACCCAGGGGCTGGGCCTCTCTTCCTTTCCCCTAGCTTCTCTTTTCCATGTAACTCAGCCATTTTGCCTACACACGCTCTCCTGGTCTCCTGGATCACCCTTGGCCTCTTCGTCCATGGCTGCTCTCTTGCCCTCTCTTGGCCCCCTTTCTCTTCTCTTCCTCCCATGCTCCCACCTCCCTCCCCGACTCCCCGCCCCCCTCAGTTGGGTCTGCTGGCCTGGTTCAGCCTGTGCCTCTTCCAGATGCATCTGGCTGAACTCTCCCTCATATCTACAATAAAAAAACAAACTTCTCCTCACCATTCCTAGTAGTGTCATGTCGACACTTTCATTCATACTCTATGTCTGCAGATGACTTAGTTCAGCCAACTATGTTTATACCACGAAGTGAGTTCCTGACCACAATGGAAATGAAAACATTTTATACTAAGGTTCTTCAAGGTCTAATACAAACACATCTGAAAAACTTGTTTAACAAAATCCTTTTGGTGAACCAACAAGCCATGACGCAGATTTCTGACCCAGGTGTCACAGTTCTCACCTGTAATTCTAAAACTGTGGAGGTCAGCTCACTCTGAAGGCCTGTTCCCTGTCTTCTGCCTAGAGGAAAGTCCCAGACCATGGGCAGAAGTCACTGTTGGTCTGCCGCAATCCCCCACCCTCCCCGGGGAGAGCCATCTAGTGGCCTGCGGTGGGGTATCATCCATCAGGTCTCCTAGTAAGACTGTGGAGGTCAGGCCAGATGCATTGTCACCAGTTCTAGGTCAACCTTGGGCTCACAGCAAGACCCTATTTACAAACAAACAAACAGAAGGCACACAGTGATAGGGGCAGACCCAAAGAAAGGTCAGAAGTGCTTCAGGTGGCAGAGCTGGAAGAGCCCAGCTACGCTAGGCTTTCGGAGCCCAGATGTGCCACCAAGAGCAGCAGTAGTTGGTGTTTGCCTTGCTGGGTTTTAAACAAACCAAAATACCAATCTTTCCCTGCTAATTTGCTATTTCTATTTTTTCTCTCTCTCTTGAATAGAAATATTTACTTTATAATATTTTTTACCTTTTTGTTGTTTTTTTATCTTGTGATTTCACATCGTGCACCCTGTTCCCATTCATCTTCCACCTCCCTTTAGACCCACCCTCTACCCTTGCAACCTCTCCTAACAGAAAGAAAAAAAAATCTCATTGTAGTGTGTCTCAGTATGTCCCACAATATTCCCTTTGTCCACACATTTTTTGCTCGCAAATGTTCATTATAATGACTCCTTGGTCTGGTATGAGGACTGTGGCTTCTGCTACTTTGTCAGTACTGGAACCTCACTGGGGCTCCTCTCATATCCTGTTGCTCTGTGTCATGGAGATCCTGTAGTTTTGGGTCTATGGAACTGGCCTCTTCATGCACTCCAGCAGTTCATCCATGGGGTGTCTTTTGGGATGGGCCAACTCAAAGTCCTGGTTCTGGGCCTACAACTCCACATTCAGGCCCAGTTCTATTGTGCCACCCAGGTAAGGGGCTGAGCCAGCTCTCCTGTTCTCATGACCCCAGCAGGGCCAACACTTCCACCTGCTACCTGTGGTGAGGGCAAAAGAGAGTGGAGGGGGATCTCTCTCTCTCACCAACACCACTGAAAAGCAGACTAAAGGCAGGGCTGGCTCTCCCACACTCACACCCTTGAGACCAGCTCACCCACATCCCCCACATTCAGGACCAGGCAGGGTTCTAGGATCTGGCTGGCTTCCTGTCCTGGAAGCCCATTTGGTGCTTGCCTGGTGTTGTACTGGTGGTTATCACAGGCTAGCTCCCTATCTGGGCCCCCTGGCACCAAACTGGTAGCGGTCCTCAGGCTTGCTTTTTTCAGGCTACTATTAGGCTACTACTATTAATGTTAGACTATTCACTTAATAGATCAGAACACTGAATGTAGACATAGTCTCTCTCCTCTCTGCCACCTACTGATGCACATGTGACACAGCAGCCCCATCTGGAATGCCTCTAGGGGCAGCACTTTATAATATTATTGAAGTATCTAAGGGTTTTTTGTTTGTTTGTTTGATTGTTTTGTTTTAGTCAGGGATCACAGAGCTTCGAAGGAGATTTTGGATTTAGATTTCTGAATGTTAGAGCTGTTAAGATTGTGGGAACAGGGGCTGTAGAGATGGAAGGACCACTTACTGCTCTTCCAAAGGAGTCAGAAACCATCTGCACTTTACATTATGAGACAGATTTGAAAGTTTGTGGGGACTATGGGCGGAATAATATGGATTAAAGTGGGTTTGGGTGTACATTTTACATGGGATAGACTTATGATTAATATTCTTTTTTGTTGTTGTTGGTTTGTTTGGGTTTTTTTTTTTTTGAGACAGGGTTTCTCTGTGTAGCCCTGGCTATCCTGGAACTCACTCTGTAGACCAGGCTGGCCTCAAGCTCACAGAGATCCACCTGCCTATGCCTTTAGAGTGCTGGGATTAAAGGCATACACCATTACAGACAGTTGTGAGCTGTCATGCAGGTGCTGGGAAGTGAATCCAGGTCCTCTGGAAGAGCAGCCAATGCTCTTAAACTGAACCACCTCTTGAGTCTCATGATTTATCTTCTTTATCAAGTTGTCTGGATTTAGAATGGCCTAGAAAGCACCCCTGTGGATGTACCTGTGAGGGAGCTTTTAGAGAAGGGAAGACCCACCCTGAATGCAAATGGCACTATCACACAGGCTTAATTCTCAGACTGAATGAAAATGGAAAAAGGAGAACTCCAGCTGAGCTCAGTTTGGTGCTGATTCACCCAGACAGTTCCCACCAGCACCATTGCAAGTTGCTCAGGCAGCCATGCCTTCCCTGCCATGATGAACTGTAACCTTCAACCATGAGCCAAAACGAACTTTTCTTCCCTTATGTTGCTTCTTGGAAAGCATTTGGTCACATGTAGAGAGCTGCGATGTGCCGCGCCTTAAAGATGGCGCAGGTTTCCGCCTTCCACCAGCCCGACGGTGAGCGCTCTCAGTGGTAAACAAGTCCATATTTGGCAAAGACCGCTGATCTGGCTTGCTTCCGCATACGTGGGCCTCTAAGATAGCACCACGTGGCTTTACTTGATTGGCTGTTCATATAGTATTTAGCCTGTGGGTTGGGTCTGCCCGGGCATTCGGAAGACTGTTTTCAAGGGACCTGAATAAACTGCTGGAGAAGAGTTTTTGTGAGTTGTGTCATCCTTGCTGGTCGAGTGGGACGTGACAGTCACAGAAATGAGAGAAGGAATTTTACAGCAAGTACTAGTAAGAATTACAGGCAACAGCGGCCCTCATTCATTGCTGACAGGGATAAAAATAGTAGAGCGCCATGGAAGACATTCAGTCATTTGTCTAAAACTAAACAAAGACTCACCATACAATCTACAGTGGCCACACTTACAGGTATTTTCCCAGGGCTGGTTAAGAGGCATGGTGCACAATCTTGGCATGGTGCAGGCAGAATTTCATCTCTCTGGGTTTCTTAAATGCAAGGTCCCAGTCAAACTCAAATCAAGTAACATTCTTCAGTATGCTGGCCCAGTCCTCCTCAAAAACGTCAGGGTTATCAAAAATCAAGGAAAACCAGAGAAACTGTCACAGCCAGAGGAGCCTTAAGGATCAGTTGAGAATCAATGTGTGGTGCCTTGGATAACGTTCTAGAAAAGAAAAAAGACATTAGTAACAACTAAAGAGTGTACAGCTGAGTGTGTTCATATAGTTTCATGAGTTGTAAGTGTATGATGACGTGAGATTTACTTTCATGTACATGTGTGTGCTTGCATGAGTTGAAGGGAAGCACATACATGCAGTGCCCCTGGAGGCCACTATGTGACTGTTGGAACTGAACCTGGTCTCTCTGCAAGATCAAACAGTGCTCTTGACTGGCAGCGCTGTCTCTCCAGCCCAGTAGGATGTTTTAAAGAGAAACTGGAAGGGCGGCTCTATGTCCCATTTCTTCAGTTTCTCTGGAAATCTAAAAGCATTCTAAATTTTATTTTACTTTAAGATTTATTTATGTGTATGAGTGACAAGAGCTGGAGTTACAGGCTTGTTGTGAGCCATCTGATGTGGGTGCTGAGGATCAAATTCGGGTCCTGTGCAAGAGCAGTAAGTGCTCTTAACCAATAAGTCATCTCTCTAGTCCCATGCATTCTAAAATTTAAAAGGTCATGTTTAGAAAATAGTCTGCAGGGCTGAGGAGTGTTGTTCAGTGACAGGTAGCTTGCTTCGCATGTGCCCTGAGCTGAACCCCCAGTTCGGTGTGCATATGCATGGCCCACTCCCTCCCCA
This sequence comes from Lophiomys imhausi, assembly GCA_907164525.1. NCBI lineage: Eukaryota > Metazoa > Chordata > Mammalia > Rodentia > Muridae > Lophiomys > Lophiomys imhausi. The sequence continues at coordinate 238,851 of CAJQZJ010037450.1, forward strand.
AACCTACAGAAAGTTCAAGTAAACAAACAAACAAGCAAAAAATCCCTCCAGTTTTCCAGAGTTGACATCAAGGCGTTGAAGAGGGGAATACTGAGAGATACGACAGGATTCCTTCTAAGTTGTACTTTCTTCCAACTACTTACTGAGTGGGGCTCTCAGAAGCGTCTCCATCCCCTACACCCTGACCCAGCTCTCCGTAGGTCATTTCCGGCTGGTTCCCCGACCACCCTGCTTCCGCCCCTCGCACAATCCCAGAGGATGGAGCCGCGGCGCCCTCGCGTGGCCACGATATTGAGGACAGGGGACTCTAGTTCTTTAGCCTTGGCGGAAGCTTCCCCAGGGTCACCTTTGGCTTTCTCTGTGGCCACACAACCAGGCTCTGCAGTCAGAGCGGTGTCCGAGTGCTGCCCAGTTCCACGCAGACATCCTCTCCTTTGAGTGACGGTGGACTCCGACTCACGACACGAGTCTCCAGCTTGACCACACAGCTAGTGCGACATTCACATTTGGGCTCAGACTTCCCTCCTTCTGGGGACCAGCCCTGAACGCTCCACAAATACAATGGGGGAGGAGCCAGAAGCACCCAGGGCATTGTCCAGGGAAGACCTGGAGGTCTCAGAAGTCAAAATAGGTAAGTGGAGACTGAGAGGGAGGACAAAAGGAATGGTGGGTGGGAACCAGAGAGAAAGGGGCGCCGGAAGTGACCCCAATGCCGGACGGGTGGGTTCTGTTGGATACAGGCTTAGGAGCTTCTAGCTAGCTAGAGTGCCGCTTTTCACATGGATTGGAATGTCAGGTTAAGAAAGCGATATCAAAAACATTTTTTAAACAAATTTTATTTTCACTGTATTTTATGTGTGTGGGTAGACATTTTCCTTGAATGTACACTTGTTCACCACTTGGGTGCCTGATACCCTCAGAAGCCAGAAGATGGTGTCTGATCCCCTGGAAATGGAATTACCAAGGGTTGTGAGCTGCTGTGTTGGTGCTGAGAACTGAACCCCAGTCCTCTGCAAGAGCAGCCTGTGGTAAGTGCTGAACCAACCCTCCTTAAATTCTCCAGTCCTCACCTCAGAATTTTCATATTTTAACAAATCTGGAAATTATTGCATTAGGGTTTTTAAAAGATTGCCAGGGTCCCCCCCCCCCCCCAGAGTCTGCTGTGTTTGTTTTTTAGAGAAGACATCCCTATGTAGCTAACCTCACACTTGAGCTGTTACATCTCATAAGCTAAATGCCCTGTTTACACTGAGTTATATCCTCGGATCTTTTTGTTTGTTGCTTGGTTTTGTTTTGGTTTTTAATGTGCATGTTAGCTTGCCTGAACTACACCCTGTTATGTTAGCCTTGAGTGAGCAGTGCTGTGGCTGACATTCTTGTTCCATTTTTCCTGTACTCTCTTGTTCAATTTTGGGATAGGGTATTTAAGTGGTTTGTTCTGCATCTGTTGATTCAGTGATGAACAAATGTTTGTCCAGTTACTATTCTGGCTTTTGCACCCACCCTCTCTATGGTCATCTGGTTTCTATAATTTCTTTCAAATTTCCAAGCATGCTAACAGCTAAGAATTCTGGAGGTTAGTGATTTATTACATTAAAGTTTTTGTTTTTGGGTTTTTTTTTTTTGTACTTTTAAACAGGATCCTTCTGTAGCCCAGGCTGGTCACAAATGTGCTGCAATTCATCTGCTGTACTGCGATGTATGTTAATTGCTGGCGGGGAAATAAAGGTGCAAATTTGCAAATCCCACCAGGACAGGTTCTGCCTTTTAAGGATAGACCCCCTACATGTTCTGGTTTCTCTACACTCACGAATACTTACTTTAGAAGTCAGCTTGGAATTTGGATATAGTTTGTGTTCAGATTTTTGCTTGTTTGTGGTGTGGGGATGGAACCCAGGGCTTTCTGTATGTTGGCCAAGCCTTCCACACTTAGTGCTGCAGCCGCTATATTCAGATTTTGATCTCAATCCTTTTGTGCTTGGTCTGAACACTGTCAGCACTAGAGCTGCCGGGGCTGCAGTAATTTGCTTAGGGGTTGGTAAACACACATACGTTCTGTCTTAGTTAGAGTTTCTATTGCTATGATGAAACACCGTGACCAAAAAGCAAGTTGGGGAGGAAAGGGTTTATTTGGTTTACACTTCCATATCATTGTTCACCATTGTAAGAGTGTCCGGACGGGAACTCAAACAGGCCAGGAATCTGCAGACAAGAGTTGACTTAGAGGCCATGGAGGGGTGCAGGTTATTGCCTTGCCCATGATGGCCTGCTTTATTAGAGAAGTCAGGACCACCAGCCCAGCAATGGCACCACCCACAATGGGCTGGGCCCTCCCTCATCAATTACTAATTAAGAAAATGTCCTACAGGCTTGCCGACAAGCTGATCTTATGGAAGCATCTTCTTAATTGAGGTTCTCTCCTCTCAGATGATTCTAGCTTGTGTTAAGTTGACATAAAGCTACTACCACAGGTACAAAGACCACAGACTTGAAGTTCTTGCTCTTGTGGTGACTAGAGAACAGCTTGGGCAATTTGGGTCTTGTGTTCCACCTTGCAAATTCTGGGATTTAAACACAGGTGTTTAGGCTTGATGGAAAGTGCTTTTACCCACTGAGCCATCTTGCTGGCTGGCTTTTGTTGTTTGCTGCTGTTTGTTTTATTTAATATGGGAGAAAGAAAAAAAAACCCACAAGCACTGAAAGCAACATGCCCAGGGCCATTACCAGCATCCTGCTAAAAGACAATTTCTGCAAGAAATCATCATGGTCCAGGAACTGTTTTTGTCATACTAATATGAATCGAGGCCAGGCAATTCCTATTAGGTCTTCTCCTCCCCCTAATCCTAATCCCTCTCCTTTCCTACCATTTCCCTGCCTTCTCCCTCCTCCTCTCCTACCCTCTCCTTCTCCCCTTCTCTTCCTTCTTTTCCCCTCCTCTCTCTGA
>CAJQZJ010037450.1:241804-279378 GCA_907164525.1 Lophiomys imhausi
GAAAGCAGAGCAGTTCACATGTTGATGCACTGTCAGGGAAGGTGCAGCACGGGAAAGCAGAGCAGTTCACATGTTGATGCACAGTAAGCAGAGTGGAGCAGGAAGGGGCCAAGGCAAGAAGCAGTCTCCAAATTCATCCTAACAGCGGCCTACTCCTTCCAACCAGATCCTAGCTCCCACAGCTCTACCACCTCTCATTGAATCCATAACTGAATTAAATTGTTCATTAGGATAGAACCTTTATTACCCAATTGTTTCTAGAAATTCCTTCACATACACACCCAGATATGGGCTTTACCAATCTCTAACGTATTTCTGAATTCATCAAGTTGACTGTTAAGACAGGGTCTCATAGCTCAAGCTGGCCTGAGACTGATTATGTGGCCCAGGGTGATCTTTACTTAAAGTCTGCTGTCTTCTTGTCTCAGGCCTTCCAAGTGCTGGGATTACAATTGTGTGTGACTATGTCTGGCTTCCTATTCAGATTTCTCAACATAGTTAGGCCTGTGGTCTGAACCCCAAACCACTGACTTTTTATAGTCTGCAATGATAAAGCACACATCTAATGGCTTCCTGGTTGAGATAGAATCTCATGTAGCCCAGGCTGGCTTTGCACTCAACTCACTACACAGCTGAGGGTGACTTTGATCCTCCTTCATTCATCTTTTAAGTGCTAGGATGACAGGCATATTCCACCACACCAAAAAGATGTCCTCTTTAGTAGCGGATAAAGCATGTTTCATAGCCAAAACATGTTCCCCACCTAAAGAACTAAGGACCATGGGCCAGGTAGGGCAGTCTATATTAAAGTGAGAGGATCTTGAATTCAAGTCCTGCATTCAAGCCCATAGTGAGTTCCTGGGCCCCATAGCAAGACCCTGCCTCAAAATAAAACAGAATAGAATAGAATAAAGTAGAATAGAATAGAATAGAAACATAATAGATAGATAATTTAGAATTGAAGATCAAACTAAATCAGTTAATCATGGATCCCCAGTTTTGTAAATAATTTGAAGCCAGGGTTTGGAACAGTCATTTCGTTTCTTCACTTTTTTTTTTTTTTTTTTTTTTGGTTTTTCGAGACAGGGTTTCTCTGTGTAACAGCCCTGGCTGTCCTGGACTTGCTTTGTAGACCAGGCTGGCCTCGAACTCACAGAGATCCGCCTGCTTCTGCCTCCCAAGTGCTGGGATTAAAGGCGTGCGCCACCACGCCCGGCCTCGTTTCTTCACTTTTGATAAAAAGCTCATCTGTCAACCTCACTGCCTGCCTATTTCATGTTGTCTAAAGACGCTGGTAACGCAGCACATGATTACCTTAAGTAGTACCTCCTGTTCTTTCCCGCCACCCTCCCCCACCTACTCTCGTGCTTTGGCTGCTGGAGCCCACAGACATGGGCTAATTGTTATGACTTCAAACAAGACTACAGAGAGAGACTGAGTGAATTTGGTATGTGAAGGGACTGTCAGGCTTGACCCTCGTGTGACGTCTATGTAGTGTCTGGTTTTTGTTTTGTTTTGTTTTGTTTTTTTCCGAGACAGGGTTTCTCTGAATATCTCTGGCTGTCCTGGACTCACTTTGTAGACCAGGCTGGCCTCGAACTCACAAAGATCCGCCTGCCTCTGCCTCCCGAGTGCTGGGATTAAAGGCGTGCGCCACCACCGCCCGGCCAATATATCTGCAGGCCAGAAGAGGGCACCAGATTTCATTATGGATGGTTGTGAGCCACCATGTGGTTGCTGGGAATTGAACTCATGACCTCTGGAAGAGCAGCCAGTGCTCTTAACCGCTGAGCCATCTCTCCAGCCCATTGGTTTTTGGTTTTTGTTTTAAGGATTTATCCTTTTTTGTTTGTTTGTTTTGAGGCAGAGTTTCTCTGTGTAGCCCGGGCTGTCCTGGACTCACTCTGTAGACCAGACCTTGAACTCAGAGATCCATCTGCCTCTGCCTCCCGAGTGCTGGGATTAAAGGCGTGCCCCACCACACCCGGCCTGTTTTTGTTTTTCTTTAATATCATTTTTATTCACGTGTGTCTGTGTGAGTGTATGCCACATATAAGCAGGTACCAAAAGAGAGTGTGGGATCCCCTCGTTTATAGGCGGTTGTGAACTGTCTGTGCTAGGAACCGAACTTGGGTGGTCTGGCATCTCCCATTACTACATAGCTCCGTATATGTGTCCTTTAAGTTTCGTTGTGGGTGCCTTCTTGGTTTTTACTTTACCTAAGAAGTTGCTCCACGGCTCATTCGGCCAGTCTGCGAGGAGCTCCAGTTTTTCCTTTGGTCTCACCAGGAAAGAGTTAAAAAGCTTTTAGTAGTTGTGTCTTTTGTGTTGTTTTTCACTGTGTAGCCCAGGCTGGCCTGGAACTCACCTCCACCTGCCTAGTACCGGAATTATCGAAGTTGAGTCACCCGTCCCTCCCACCCCCAACCGCGATCTCCACCCCCTACTCCAGGAGTAAGTACTTAATCTCGGGAAATGGGATTCCCTAGCTCCGGTGAGGCCAGTAGTAATCGACGGTAGGCGGGGCGAGGAGGCGTGCAAGGCGTGCTTTGGGCTTCTTCAGATCTGAACTTCTGCCCTTGGCCGCCGCCACCTGAGGTATGTAGGCTACGGGCGGATCAGAGCAGAGCTGAAGCGGAGGTACTGCGAGTCGAGTCCAGGCGTCGTCCCTGTGTAGCCGGTTCTTGACCGCGGGTCGCTGCGTTCTGGTCGGGGCTCGAACGCGCCCTGCCCTTGGTGGGGCTGTGGTCATCGTGCCGAGCGAGCGTGGCGGAGGACCAGTGCTGGGGACTGCAGTGCGCCAGCCGGGGAACCGTCGGGCTGCTGAGTCCCGGGCAGGGCTGTCGGCCGCGGTGAGAGCTTGCGGGCCCCGGGTGGAGCCCAATCCTTGGCGGGGAGAAGCCTCCACGCTCCGCTATGGGGTGGAGAAAGTCACGCGGATGAACCCCCGGGATTTCGAGGCGGGAGGGGGGGGGCAGATTCTGCAAAGCCTACGGTGTGCGGGCATTTCTCCCCAGAAAGAGGGAGGCGGACAGACAGGGTGTCTTGTGGCCAAGTCTGCCTGATCTTCCTCTCTCAGCTTCCTGAGCGCAGGGATGATTACAAGTGTGTGCTATTGGGGCTGGTCCGACTTCTCAGATTTGCAAAACCGTAAATGGGTTTTAGGTGGAGAAGTGGACTGAGGATTGAGAGACGCCCGCCTATTCCCTCCAAAAATTTACCCTATGGAAGGGTGGGGCCAGGCCAGGGTGAGCCCACTTGGGGGCTCCTGCCAACTAACAGCTAAGTCTTATTCAGTCTCCTCCCATTCTCAAGGCTCCTGGAGGTAAATGAGGGAGGACATGGGTGGAGGTAGGAATCACCTGCCAGTCTCCTAAGCAGCCTGAATCTGTACCAAGGACTTCTCCCTGGTGCGTGCGCTCTCGCTCGCGCGTGTGAGAGTATGTGTGTTGTTATTATTGTTGCTGTTGTTGAGACTTATTATGCATCCCAGTCTGTCCCAGAATTCCTGGAGATCCTGTCTCAGCCTTCCTGGTTCTTGGGTAATTAAAGCTGGGTCACGCTTACATCTCCATGCCGACTGATGACTTGATGGTAGCTGGGGTCTTCCTTGCTGAAAACCGTTAAGGACAGGCAGGTCCCTGAAGACACTAGAATAGAACTGTTTGGAATGTGGTTGGCTGAGAAATGGAGAGTAACTCTAGACCTGCACATCTCAAGCAAGTCTCAAATGGTCTTAAAGGGAGAAGGGAACAAGAGATAAGACAGAGAAAGAAGGGAAGAAAGTCATCTTCAGATCCTAGGAATGCAGCTGTCCTGGTGACTTTTTGGGGGGACTGAGTTAGCAATTCCTTGAATGCCCTGTTCCTTGCTGGTATTTTCACTTAACAAAAGAACTGAGAGGGAATGAAAGGGCAACAAGCATGCTTCTAGCCTTTGCGTTTGCTTAAGCATCTAGAGAGAAGAGAAATAGAAATAGGTGAGTGGCTGTCGGCAGGAAAAGGGCTTTTTCCCCTTTAGTGTCATAGCACAAAATTTTCAGAATGAATAAGGAACTTAAATGCTGTTGGGTTACTATTTCTATGCTTTACAAAGATCTGGTTTGTACAAGTGATACCTCACTCAGGATGCCAAGACTTAGGATGACGAAAGATGATGGAAAAGCCTTACATGTTCAGTCAACTTTGTATTTTGATGTTTGATAAGTCATATTGTCCTTTTGGGTCCTTTGCAGCCTGGTATACCTTTACCTTCTCTCTTACCAACGTCATGACCTTTAATAGTAATCGATTTAAAAGATAGTTTTTTCTCAGTTCCATTGCATAAGAATAATAGGGAAAGGTTTGCTTTCTCTGTACCTACTCTTAATAACAGTAGACCAATCAAAAGGTATCATTGGAATGTGCTTCCACAGGGAATGTTGAATAGTCCAATTCTGTGTTAATATTTTATCCAAAAACCATTAGAAATAATACGTAAGCAATTTCCTCAATCTATTATCACTATATGGATGATATTTTTTTGGCCAGTTCCTAGACTAGCACCGTGTGGTACATGAAGATATTCTCTTCATGTTGGCTAGTGGTCGCAGGCTTCACTTTCCAGACAGCTAGCATGTCAGAAGGGGGAAGCAATACATTCTACAGTGTACTGTGTTGCTAAGCTATGAGGTTCTGTAGGCTAGGTGCATTACTTATGTTTCTGACCTAATGATATTTTCAGCTTAAGAGGTCATTGGGGGATAGCTCCATTGTAAATATCATATCTATATATTAAAAATCTAAGTCATAGAGCAAGCATATGGGTATATATAAGGCTCAATGGTATAGCACTTGCTTAGGTCTGAGCCCCAGAATACCACACACACATTCAGGTCACAGGATTTTTGGTCCTGCAAGAGGTATTTATTCTGTTTCCAATGGGATCAAGTCAGAGAGGATGTGGAGACTGAAAGTGTTATGTGACACATTCGGGTATGTACTTTTCAATGGTACTGAGTCTAGAATTGAAAACTATCTCTCCAGTGGATCAAATGTCCTACAATGGAAGACTTAATGCCTACACTTGAGGTTTGTGAAGATGGAGCCACTGTTACGTCACTTGGTACTGTTGAGAAGTCTCTATCACAGTGCAGGAAGTTAGTAATTGGGTGCTAAGGAAGCACTTGATTCTTATTCTCCTTTTGCTGATGTATTTTTCTCTAACCTTAGATTTCTAGAAGTGGGTACCAACAAATAGTGGCTAGAAGCAGTCTGGAATAGAAGTCAAACACCTAACCCCAGCCTGGCGTTACTAAACAATGGCAGATAAGCAGCAGGTAACCAGAGCCCTGAAGTCTATGGCATGGGCTTTGAGGGAATTAACCCTGTCAATTCAGAAAGAGGACAATTTGGAGAGTTGAACAACCAAGAAAGACAGCCTCTTAGACTAGATACTTTTGCTACAAGAAGCAGCATCAAATCCTGGGGCCCTTTTAGAAAGTCCGTATCTCCAGTTCCTGGGAAGTAGAATTACAAGGAGCCCCATTCGTCTTGGCAACCAGGCCAGCAGTGACTAAACCTAGAGACCCCCACCACTAAAGACACGCTGCTCCATGGGGTCGGTCGTATGTTTGCTGCCCTACAGAAGTCCAGAAGAAAGATTATGGTGGAGGGGTTGGGGACATGGCTCAGTGTGTAAAAATACTTGTTGCACAAACATGAGGACCCAACTTGGGATCTTCTGTCCCCACGTCAAAACAGCAAGAAGAAAAACGAGGTGAAACAAGATAATCCCAGAGGCTTTCTAGCCAGATAATCTTGTTGAATTGGTGAGCTCCAGGTTCAGTGAGAGATTTCTCAGAAAAAGTGGAGAAAGATGAAGAACCATATGCATATAACACAAGGAGATTACCAGTGAAATCCAACAGTGGAAGGGGGAAGACCGGGTAGACAAGTGATAGGCTCTAGACTCTCGCAAGTTTCTTAACCTGCCTGTGGATCTAATGGAATCTCAGATTGACTCAGGCCAAACAATGGAGGAGAAAGGGGGAAAGGAATTGTAAGATTTTTTTTTTTTCTGTTTACCATACCACTCTGGAATCCTTCATGGATTTTGTCAATTTTCCCATGCTTCTCTTCTTAGTTCGGTGATTTCCTTCTTCTGTATCCATTCTTCCTTTCTGTAAATCACAGCTTCTGACTTTGTGCCCTTCCTCATGCTTGTTCTTTTCTCTCATGGTATTATCTTTCTCTTAGGTTTGAATTCTCCAAATCTTGAAATAGGTCAGCATTTTATAATCCAGGTGAGAAAGTTACACACTGCCATGCATAAGGCCAGATGACAGTCCTTTATTTATGCTGGTGACCAGAAGTAGGCTGGTGTCTTGTAAAAAGTCTTGGCATGGAAGCTCAGGGGTACAGCATTTATAAAAGCAAAGCCACATTGTCAAGTATAGGTTAGGGGAACCTGTAGTATGTGTTTTGGCTACACACTCGGCAGGGATTTTGGTTATGCATTTGGGCTACAGTCAGAGTGCAAAGCACTGAGTGTGTTGCCAAGGCAGATGTGATAGTCCAGAGGCGTAGGGGCTGAAAAGTTCCTGAGCAGACACAAAGTGGAATCGGGGCAAGATGGCGTTACCTCAGTCACTACAAGTCTCCATGTTTACATTCTAAGTCTGCCCAGAAACTCCAGATACCAGTCACTTATGAGGATGTAGCCCTGAACTTCACCCTAGAAGAATGGGAATGTCTGACTCCCACACAGAAGCTCCTTTACCAGAGAATGATGACAGAGACGTTCAAGACCCTGACATTTGTGGGTAAGAGATGGTGACTCCCTCAGCCCTCTCCCTGGCCTATTGCCTTAGAATATATGGCTGGCTTCTCTGCTAGGATAGATCAAAGTTGGCCCCTAATTCTGTGCCTGAAAGATCCGAGTCACAAAGTTCAGAGGTAAAAATGAAATAAATTAAAAGTTATATGATGAGCTGGGTTTGGAAGTGGCAGTAGGAAGACCAGGACAGGGTGATTCTCAGCTACATAGCAACTTTAAAGCCAGCCCTGGACTACATGAGTGTGGGAGGACCTACATGGGGCCAGAGAGGTGGCTCAGGGTTTAAGAGAGCACTTGTTCTTGCAGAGGACCTGAGTTCAGTTTATGCCCCCACATGGTGACTCACAAACTTTTGTAACTCTAGTTCCAGGGGTCCCTCATCCTCTTCTGATTTGTGGGAGCACCAGGCATGAATGTGGTATGTGTATGTGTATATGTGTGTGTGTGTGTGTGTGTGTGTGTGTGTGTGTGTGTGTGTGTGTATACACAGGCAAAATACTCAACACACACACACAAAAATAAACCTGAAAACAAGCAAAAGCAACCCACAGGAAGACAAAGTTAATATTTTGCGTGTGTTCATGTATGAAGACTTATGTCTTCACATGGAGGCCACAGTCAACTTTGGGTTTCATTTCTCAGGGTACATCCATCCTGTTCTTTGTTTTGTTTTGTTCTGGGAAGGTCTCACTATTCTGGAACCCACTGATTCAGCTGAGCTGACTGACCAGTGAGCCCTGAGGCTTGGCTTTCTCTGCTTCGCTGGATCTGGGTTTACATCAGTGCCAGTACACCTAGCCTTTTCACTATGCATCCTCAGTATTAAACTCAAGTGCTCATGATTACATTGCAAGCATGTTACCTACTGAGCTACTTCTCCAACCACAAGACAACACTTTTTCACTCTTATCATATTGTGAAAATATACAAATTTGCCTGTCGGGTCCAGTTTGTTGACAAAAGCCTGTAACCCCAACACCCTTGGGGCTGATGCAGGAGGATCACAAATTAAACCCTAAGGCCAGCTTGGACTACATACTGAAACTATCTCAAAAAACACCTTCCTATATATCCACCCAATATTTAGTCACTCTTGTGTGTGAAGCATTGTAATAGAACCTGCCTATTTAATTTTCTTTTCCTGCAACCAAGTATCTTAGATTAATGTTCTTTAAAATCAAAATAAAATCCCAGTTTTTAGATTTATTTTATCTGTATGAATGTTTTGCCTGAGTGACTGTGTGTACCCTATATACACTGTGTATCCCTTGTGTCTATCCGAGGTTACAAGAGGGTACGGGATCCCCTGAACCTGGAGTTATGGATGATTGTAAGCCACCATGTGGTTACTGGGAACAGAATTCAGATGCTCTACAAGACCAAGTACACTGAACAGTGGAGCCATCTCTGTAGCCCTAGATTAGAGTTCTTAAAGTGAGCTCATAGGAGGCCACCTGTTGTCTGTGTAGGACATAAAGGAGCTTAGCATAGGACCACTTTACCTCATTTCCACACTGCAGACAGTCTTGTAGTGCATCTTATCACATGGAAGGACGGAGAGAATTCAGAACTAGCTTGCATCGTATGGTGAGACCTTCTTGCCAAAAACAACAAAGCCATGCCTCCCACCCACCCAAAATATAACTCCACTCACAGCCAAAAAAAATATATATATATATTTTTTTTGTCTAAACCAGATTGGACAACCAAGCAAATAGAAAAAAGTGAGAGGAGATCAGGTCTCCATTCCCCAAAGACAACAGGTAAGAATTGTAAGGGAAACTGGGTATGGTCGCTCACATCTGTAATCCCAAATCATTGGCTTCATAGTGTATTTGAGGGTCTATCATCTCACAAAACTAAGGACCAGCCAAAATGGTTCAGTGGTTAGAAGTGCCTGCCACCAAAGCTCACAATTAGGAGAAGAACAATCCTACAAGTTGTTCACTGACCTCCATAAGCATATGTAGCATGTGTATACTTGCACACATTCATGCAAAATAATAAAAGTGTAATTTTAAAATCAAAGAAAACATTGCACAGGAGAGAGAATGGTAAAAAGGACCCATGACAATCCCAGAATGCTGAGTTGCCCTAGAGTGTCAAGGTTCTGTGTGTCATCTCAATATCTTTATACCTGTCCATCCTGGTTAGACTTGGGACTGGAAGAAACCCTGAAATCAAAGTTTAAGTCCACAGACTTCATGATGAATAGCCAAGACTTTCTAAACTAGTAATCTAGTTTCCAGGAATTGAGAGATTGCATGTGGGTTACCTCTTCATTAAGAAGTTCTTCCCAAGAGAAAGTAGAGAAACAAGTTTGACAGTGTTGAGCTGGAGAGGGATAAACTTGTTTCTGTTTGGAGGAATTGAGTAAGGAATTGAGAGAAATGTTAATTTAGGCTGACCACTGTAACTGTAGCTTTATATAATTGTGTTAGTTTCACAGTTCACATCTTCACCCGGCTATCATCCAGATAATTGAGGCTGTATTATATATTTGTTAAACATGCTTCAAAACACAAAACTGACCAGTTATTACTGTATTTTTAACCCACTAAACTAATCTGGCTTCCCCCCAGCATAAATCTCAGCTATATGTTTGCATTTTGTGGCTCCTGCTTCAGCTGAATCTCTCCTCTCCTCTTCTGCCCCTTGCTGAATCCCCTTACTTCCTCTCCTTCATCCCTCCTCCCCTGGAGGGCAGGAAGTCGAGGCCTATTCTCTCCCCTGCTCAATGATTGGCTGGGGACAATTGGGGAGCAGGGTTTACATAACATTGAGACATGAGCTCCTCAGAACAAGGACTGAAACCAGATATGGGGGTACAAAAATCAGCATTTGAATTACACGATAACCTTCCGCCTACAGGCCGCACCTCTTAGCTTGCTGAGACAGTCCTGGTGTATGGTTAAAACTATCACTTTCCACTCCCAATTTACATGATACAATAGTCTTCCCTTGGGCTGGAGATGTGGTTTCCTTGTAGAACACTTGCATGGTTTGCTTCCTAACACTGGGAGGTGAGTTCTCTGTTATCTGAAGGGGTTTGTTTCAGTGGTTACTGAAGCTACAACCCCACTGGGGCCTATTTATGTGTTTTTGTTTTTACAGAGCTCTGGGGGTTGAACTCAGGGCTTTGTATATACTAGGCATGTGCTCTACTACTGAGGTAAATCCCCAGCTCCTGGGTTTTGTTTTCTTATACTAGACACAGTAATAAGTTAAACAAAATACTAATAAAATAGAATAACTATAAAATAACTATAATCTATTTTATAAGTTATGTGAATGTGCTCTTACAGTAGGGATTTTTTTTTTTTTTGGTTTTTTGAGACAGGGTGTCCTGGACTGTCCTGGACTCACTCTGTAGACCAGGCTGGCCTCAAACTCACAGAGATCCACCTCCCTCTGCCTCCCAAGTGCTGGGATTAAAAGCGTGTGCCACCATGCCTGGCCCCATTTAATATTTTTGTGCTGTGGCTGACAAGTGTGAAATCAAGAATGAGGGGAGGATTACTGCTTCGTCATCTTAGGGTATCTGGGAATATGAGTTATATTGAGAATGAGAAGGCAGATTTCAAAGATGTGAGTTTAGTATTTAGATATTTGAGATCATAGAAGGTTCCTATGCAATTTTTACTAGGTATTATTATTATTAAATTGGTTTTTCCTATTTCTAGCCTATGAGGTCCCAAGGGTGTGAATGGTTTGAGTTTTAATGGTTGGGAAAAGGGAAAGTGAGTTAGATATTGCCATCCTTGTGTTGGTTTGTTGGTGATGTTCTCATAGTGAACTGTGTATTTTCCCTCCTCTATCGCAGGAAGCAAAGAGAATCCTCAAGCACCAAGCCCAAACCTGGAGGACAAGAAAGATGAAGAGACAACCCTGACTTGCAAAGGGATATTCCACAGTGGACCACTCTTTTTCTGCCAGTCCTGCGGCAAAAGTTCCAAAAGGCGTACCTTAATCAAGAAACACCAGTCACATCCGACGTCCTGGAGGAAGATTGTTAGCCAAATGACCCTCGGCAACAAGCCCAAGCCACGCGGAGAGAGGACTTACGCGTGCGAAAGCTGTGAAAAGACCTACCGAGATCCTTCGGGACTGAGCCGGCACCGGCGAGTTCACTTAGGTTTCAGGCCCAGCCCGTGCCCTGTGTGTGGAAAGCGCTTCAGGGATCAGTCTGAGGTCAAACGCCACCAGAAGGTGCACCAAAAGAAGCCAAAGGCTGGCAGCCAGGAGCATGGGGCTCCACCTACAGCGTCTGGCTCCCAAGCACCTAATCTCAGACGCGTGAAAGTGATCCAGGGACCAGTGGCCAGGGCTAAGGCCCGTAACAGCGGAGCCTGTTCCCTGAATATCAGACCCGACTGTACTGAGGTGGAGAGCTCAAAAGGAAAGGTCTCTTGCCCCCATTGTCACGTAGGTCTTACCCAGAGAACCTGTTTGTTAACCCACCTCAAGTTACACCTCAGATATTGGACCAACCAGGACCAATATTCATGTTGCAAAGAGCCCAGCACAAAAACAAAGCAAAAGAACTACATTTGCCCTGTCTGTGACAGCTGCTTTAAGGAAAAGGAGAGCCTGCTGGATCACTGGTTCTATAAAAAATTGAGTGGAACCAATAGGTGCAGGGATGTCCTAGGTCATCTGCTTAACTTTTTTCATGATTCCCCGGTGTTGGGAAAAAATTCAAAAGCAGAGGAATCCTCGGGAAAGAAAGACGAGCAAAAGAAAGAAAGAAAGAAAAAAAATCAACCCAGAAAGACAAGATGAAACATGCATGCAGTGGGAATCCTGAAACAAAAGGCCTGTCTGGGGATGGTGAGGTGGCTCAGTGGGCAGGGGAGCTTGCCACCAAGCCTGACCTCCTGAATTTGAACCCTGAGGCCACTGCTGCTGAAGGAGAGAACTGACCTCACACATGCCTATGCTCACACATACCTCCCCATCTCTCAAAATAAATACTTTTAAAACTAGAGGAAGCACAGTGGAAGTGGTCTGAGGTCTTTGTATTTGATTTTTCTGAAGATTGGCCCCTGGCATCAGGAGGCTTGAGTAGTAGCCGAGAGGATGGTGAAGGAAAGACACAAGGAAAGGAAGTGTGCTCGGAGAAACTTGTATTATTAATTAGCACCTAGTTTGTTTCTGATAGACCATCAAGTGGTAATTGTTGAAAAACAAGACACTGGGTACTCTTGAGAGGAGTACAAAGACCACAAAGGTGAGAGTGGGAGGGAGGAGGACCCAGTTCTCAGCCCTTGCTTCTCAAGGCCCTCCCTCCCAGCAGGTCGTCAAAGCAAGATGGTGCTGCTCTGGTCAGTTTTCTTTAGTTCCAATCTCTGGGTCTTTTTTTTTTCTTTCCTTAGGTTTTTGGACACAGGGTTTCTCTGTGTATCCTTGACTGTCCTGGACTCTGTAGACCAGGCTGGCCTTGAACTCAGAGATACGCCTGCCTGAGTGCTGGGATTAAAAGCATGCACCACCACGCCCGGCTGATCTCTCGGTTTTGGTTCAGTCTCCAATATTCATACTGTGGCTCACTTAGCTCCCCTGATGTTGTGGGCTCTCCTGTCCAAGCACCCCCCTACTCTCTGCATTGTTCTTTTTCCTGGTCAAGACTGGTCTTGGAAGAAGCATCCACCATTTGCAGAGTTGACATCCTGTAGTTTGTAATGTAGAAGTGTTGGGTTTCCTGTTTGGCGGAGTTACTCCTGGTTTACTCGGGTACATAGGTGTCTTCTGATAGACTCCCTGGCCTTAGCCATGGGTGTTTTCTGGAGGAAGACTGAGACCGGAGTAAAAAGATGTGGGAGGCCAAAATTAGAGGAAGGAGCCGAGGAAAGGAACATAGTTGAAAGGAAATCATATTCTACTCAGAATTTAGAGTGTTTCTGTAGATTGGAACGTATCTATAGCAAAGAGGTTCAGTGAGAGACCTTCCCAGGGGACCTGCCAGGCTTTCCATCGCTCTGGAAGATGCACCATCACTTAAAAGGGGTTTCCTAGAAAGAAAGATAAGCAACTTCAAAAATCTACCAGGGGTTTCCTTCATGAAGTTGTTGAACCTAGGAGATAGGAAGTCCACAGGGTCATGGTACCTTTGCCCATTCCCAAACCTCCTGGTTAGTCTTGAGGGAAGGTGAGGTTTGGGTAAGTATTACAGAGAATGTCAAAGGAGACTGCAGAAGTGGGATTCAGGCCAAGGGGCCCTGAAGAGTATTGAGTCAGCAGGTAAGACTGTCTCGGCAACCTCTCTGGCACTGAAAACTTAGCTCTAACAGTTGTTCCCTTCCCTTTTCCCTCACAGGAGGGAGCCCTTCCAGCCCTTCAGTGACCATCTTCCCTATGCTAGTGTTTTTTTTTTTTGTTTAGGAGAGAGAGATTGGGTGTGGTCGCCCGTGTCTGTGACGTGGAGACAGAAGCAAGAGGATTGCATTAAGTTCCTGACCAGACTGTCTACATAGTGAGAGTCCACGGCTGCATACTGAGACTTGTCTGAAGAGGGGTGTTGGGGAGAACTTACTCAGCTCTTCAAGAAACTGTCCTGTAAACAAAGAGAAATCAGTTGGCGGGTGAACAGTGGGAGAGCCCCCTGACCACCTCCTGTCCTCCCCAGACAACCCTAACCCTTTCCACTAAGGGACTCGTGTCTTATTAAGTGGTTCTCGGGTTCCCTAAGGATTCTGAGGGTGAGCATAGAGACGCGGGGACGAAGGTAATCCCAACCCTGGAATCGAGAACTTGGTTCCACTCTTTCCCATTCTGGTCTGCCTGAGCTCCCTGCTGCACAGCGGTCCTGTTTGCTGCCCAGACACTGCACCTGCCAGTCTTCGGTGCAGCCAGTTATAGCAGATGATCAAAGCAACCAGGGGTCCAAGGACAGGCACGATAACAAACAGGGCTATCTTCCAGCCCGGCACCCTCAGGAAGTGAGGATCTGAATGACAGAGCAGAACAGCAAGATGGAGTGTTTACCTCTGTGCCACATCCAGTCTTAACCTGAAGCCCCAAAACTCCAAAGGCCTCTGGGGACAAGCTGTACAGTGCATGAATTTGAATGATGTGCTCTGTGCCTGTATTTTCGTTAACTTCCCATTGAATTTAGCTTTTTCTTTTTGGTTGCCTTACATAAAAAATAATGGGTTGCATGACACTTTCATGCATTGTTCATATTCAGCTATGCACTAACCCCTCCCCCCATCCCCATCCCGTTTGCTTTTTTGAAGACAGGGTCTTGTTGTGGCTTGAACTTGAGTAATCAATCCTCTTGTCTCAGGCTTCCAGATGCTGGGATTACAAGCCATCAACCCTAAATCTGTAAGGTTTTCTTATACTGAAAATACAAGCACCAGGCTAGGGATGCGGTTCAGTAGAGTGTTCCCTAGAGGGGCCCTAGGTTCACTTCCAAAAAAAAAACACAGTATCAGCACTGGTTGTATTTGTGCTTTCAAGACACAAAAATGGTTAAGAATTTAGACATTCAAATATAAGTAAATTCCTGGGGACTGGGAATGTGGCTCAGTTTGTAGAGCTACATTTACATTCTTGTATCTTCCCCACCATGCAGAGAGCTCTGAGTTCCCTCTGCAGCACAGTAGGAACTAGGCTTGGTGGCTCACACCTTATATGATCCCAGAACAAAGAGATAGAGGGAAAGGGATCAAAATTCAAGTTAATCTTTGGCTACACAGGAAGTTTGAGGTCAGTCTGAAATCCATGGGAGTCTGGGATCAGCGAGATGGCTTAGCTCATTAAGGCACTTGCTGCTAAACCTGAAGACCTGAATCTGATCCCCAGAACCTACGTGATAGGAGAAGAGAACTCCTATCCAACTCCTACAAATCGTCCTCTGAGCTCTGTGTGACCACCTGCCCACACCCACTCACCCCCTACACACACAGGCGCGCGCACACGCACGCATAATAAAATTCCTTTTGCATGTTTGAATACTACATGTGTGACATCCACACCGGCCCAATGTCAAAAGTGCTGGGGTGGAGCCCTTAAGTGTACTAGGAGACTTGAACAGGGTTACTGTTGGCCTCAGAAAGAAAGACTGTTCAGGAAGATTGCTGAGGGCAGGAATTTTCTGTGCCCTGCTTGATACCATTTTCTAATTTGTGTGGAATCTAATCAGCAAACACTTGGCTGCTCTTCTGTTGTTGTCCTTAGGGACTGTGCAATCTGAAGTAAAGAAAATGCAAAGATGACCCCCGAGGGATTAATGTTCTAGTTGAGGCATGCATGGTTGCATATGCATTTACCAGCACTTGGGAGTTGAAGGCAGAAGAGCCAGAAGCCCAAGGTCGTCATCCTTCATGACATAGCGAGTCTGAGGCCAGCATACCCATATGAAACCCTGACTCAGAAAAGACACTAAAGCAGGGCTTTTTTTTCAAAGAAGCCTTGATAAACTGTGTGTTTGGGCTGTACTCATGAAAACTAACTCTCCATACAAGTATAGCAGATGGCATTTTTGTTTTTTTTCAAGACAGAGTTTCTCTGTGTAGCCCTGGCTATCCTATGATCCCAGAACATAGGGGTAGAGGGAAGGGGATCAAAATTCAAGTTAATCTTTGACCACATAGGAAGTTTGAGGCCAGCCTGAAATACATGAGAGTCTGGGGTCAGCGAGATGGCTTTTTAAAAATGTAATTTTCTGGATATGGTCGCACATGTCTTTAATTCCAACACTGGGGAGGCAGAGGCAGGTTCAAGGCCAACCTGATTTATCATATGAATTCCAGGTGAGCTAGGTCTACATAGTAAGAATTTATGTATGTCTTTAAATTTTTTTTCTGGTTTATGTGTGTGCAGACGTCTGCTGTTGGATCAGGAAGTTGAACTTAGGTCCTCTAGGGGAGCAGCGGGTGCACTGAACCACTGACCCGTGTCTTCAGCCCAAGTAGTTGTGTTGTGTTCAAGTATATTTCATTTTTCCCTCTAGGCAACCAAGTTTATGTGCAAAGGATCTGTTTGTCTATCTTTTGTAATTCACAAGATGAAAAAGGCGTATGTAAGAAGTTTATATTTGTGAAATTTGGTGTAGTGTTTGACATTGGAATGTTTTAGTTCCTGGTTTGACATAGTTTTTGCTATATTCTTACAAATCTTGAATGCAAAGAAGAAAAGGTGAGGGATCTTACAAAAGCCACTTGTCCTAGTTCCCCAGGCCACAAGTGAAATCCTCCAGTGAAATCCACCAGTGACTTGGGAAGGCTGGGATGTGTCTGAACTTACCAAAAGTCCGATGGAGATTCTCTGAAAAGAACAAATGAAAGTGGATTCAGTAGGACACCGAAAGTAGGACCCTTTCCCTGGGCCTGTTTAAATCACTTAAAGCTGGATCTAGTCTTGACACACAGCAAACTGAGCTATAGGATTATGTGTCTACACTGGCTGGACTTGGGTGAAACAGTGGAATTTCTAATTTCCAGCTGCTTATAATTTTAAATACTGAAGTTCCCAATTGAAGGGAGCACAGAGCACTGAGTGAGAGGCAGGAACAATCTGAAGAAAGGGCCATTTTGGTTAAGAACAGACGGGAGGAATTGGGGAGGGAGGGTGCCTGGAACTCACCAACTTCCGCTCGAAGTTTTCCTAAAATAGGAAAAGGCAACATTTTAGTTCCTGGTTTGACACTATGAGGACCTTTGTGTGGGCAGGTTTTTGATGGCCTGGGAACATGTTAGGAGATTGGGGAGAGCTCTAGATTTAAAGCCAAGAATTTGGGACTGGAGAGATGGCTCAGAGGTTAAGAGCACTTGCTGTTCTTCCAAAGGTCTTGAGTTCAATTCCCAGCAAACACAGAGTGGCTCATAACCATCTGGTACCCTCTCCTGGAATGCAGGCATACATGCAGGCAGAATATTGTATACATAATAAGTAAACAAATCTTAAATAAAAAGAATTCAGGCTCTTTCTATGGGTGTTGTGTGAACTAAAAGAATACAAGAAACCTGAAGTGAGGGTGATCTGATTGTGGCGTCTGTCATTCTAGCAATTGCCAGGGCTGACTGTGCTGATTTATTTAGTTTCTTTTCTTACAACTCCTTATGTGTCCCAAACTGCTAACAAAAGGACCCAGGGTTGGGGACCCCTAATTAAAGATCCCTTGAAAGACCCGAGTCTGAAAAGGCTTAACTTCAGGGAGTTGCTAGGCTGACTCCATGGCAGGCTTCTGCATTTCCGCAGCTACTAGAAAAGTCACAGTCAATAGACAGCCAAGCAAAGGCAGGCTGGTCATCTGGCCGGAGAGAAGATAAGGTTGTCTGGTCACTGAAGGGTGCAGGCTGCTAGTGTGAAGCGCAGGGTTGCTCACTACTGCTGGTTGAATACCCTCCTGTCTTACGATAAACTCAAAAATGCTGCTAAAGATTCCCTGAGCTTTTGCTTGCAACTGCATTTTTAGTTTGAATGCTCCAATTATATTAAAAATTACCTACCCTTTCCAGGAATTCCCCTAAATGCTTTTAAAAGGCCTGTGTGCCTTGGTCCTGCGTCTCCATTTTTACCTAAGTGGTGACCCCTGAATGCTGGATTAATAAACGCTCATTGCTGATTACACACTATTTGAGTCTGGGGTGATTCTTCAGCGAGTTCTGGACCTTAACACTTGTTTAGTTGGGGAGAATAACCTTCCAGAAGCACACTCCAGAGGTTCTGTGGTCATGGCTCTTTAGTCAAAGGTATGCAAATGGATGCACTTAACAGCTAGAACCTCTAAAGAAAGAAAAGCATTTAAGAATCCAAAAATCACCGGGCAGTGGTGGTGCATGCCTTTAATCCCAGCACTTGGGAGGCAGAGGCAGGTGGATCTCTGTGAGTTCGAGGCCAGCCTGGTCTACAAAGTGAGTTCAGGACAGCCAGGGCTGTTACACAGAGAAACCCTGTCTCGAAAAACAAAACAAAACAAAACCAAAAAAAAGAATCCAAAAATCGGCTGGGCGTGGTGGGGCATGCCTTTAATACCAGCCCTATTTCATAAAGCTTTATAACCTCCATTATAACTTCAGTTCATGCAGACAAGTAGATTGCCATTTTGTAACTATAAGGCTGTCTATCTCACCGGAAGGAGGAACCACATATTTAGTGAACTTTCGGAGGGCACCTGCACTAGGCACTTTCCTCTGCAGGCTTCCCGAAGTTTAAGACAGAAAATGCTGTCCCTCTTTGGAGACTTGGAGAACCTAAGAATTTTCCACATAGTTTGCTGTCTACAGTAGAGTTGGAGCCTAGGTTGCGTAGCTCTGCCTTCCTGCTCTATTCAGCCATGATGGTGGAGGGCCTTTTCCTTGCTGTGGAGCAGGTAAAGAGAGAGAGAAAAAGACCTCACTGTGGGGCGGGGCTACTAGTACAGGTGGATCCCTCGCCTATTCTGCCTGAGGCAAGGTCATTGCTGATACTTGTCTCCTTCTGGTGGCCCAAACCCTCCTTGCTGCCATGTTATCTTATCAACAGGAGGAAGTGGACACATAAGACCTGTGCTTTGGTCTAGAAAGGACAGCGTAAGAAGACCGACTGCAACTTCGTCAACAGCTGAACTTTTCTGTTCATAGTCGAGTGGAAAGGACAGGAGGACAGTTTTTTGAATGCATTCTATGTGGCAAAGACTTTGATTTCAGAATCCTTGTTAAAATGTGCAGTGGGGCTGGAGACATGTCTCAGGGTTAAGAGTGCCTGCAGCTCTTGCCGAGGACCCAGGGTTCAGTTCTTAATAGCCATGTAAAGCATCTTGCAACCACCTATAATTCCAGGTCTAGGGACTCTGACACTCTTTTTTGGCCTCTTCCAGCATCTATAAATGCATGTGCAAACACACACAAAAATAAATTTGAAAGTTTAAAAAATACATTTTTTAATATTTTATTTTTAACTGTGTGTAGGTGTGTCTCCATACATGTGTACACACGACTGCAGTGCCTGAGGAGGCCAGAGATGTTGGATTCCATGGAGCTAGAGTTACAGATGGTTGTAAGCTATCTGATGTGGATGCTGGGCTATCTCTAGCCCTTAAGATTTTGTTTATATAAGATTTTATTTATTTATTATGTAGACAGTGTTCTGTCTGCATGTATGCCTGCAGGCCAGAAGATGGTACCAGATCTCATTATAGATGATTGTGAGTCACCATGTGGTTGCTGGGAATTGAACTCAGGACCTCTGGAAGAGCAGCCAGTGCTCTTAACCTCTGAGCCATCTCTCCAGCCCCTTTTTGGATTTTTTTATTTTTATTTTTTGAGGGTTTAGTCCTTGGCCTTTTGCTGTTTTGCTGAGGCTTTCTCTGCTCACCAGTTTCTTTCTGCCTCAGGGAGATCTGGCTGTCAGCACTTTCTCCATCAGAGGATACAAACTACTTTTTGGCCTTTCTAGCATGAGGACTCTCTAGCATGACCCACCCCCGCCCCAGGCTCCATCCACTTGTCCTTAAATAGGATCTCTCCTTGTTCCACCTGGCGGAGCCCAGATGAAAACAATGCCACTTAGCAGCTGAAAACAATGCCAGGCCATAAACCTTGTTTTTAGTCCACAGAGTCTCTCCTTGTTTCACCTGACTTCCTCCTTGTTTAGTCCGTAGAGAGTCCCCTCATTTCACGTGACTTCATCCTTGTTTTTAGTCCATAAGCTGATAAACTAATTGCCCAAGCCAAGTTGATCTTCATGCCCCAGATTAAGAGACTGTGTCAGAAACCCCTAGATTATTTACTAAATCTAATTTATATTAATTAAACTCCCCTTACATGAGTGCTGGGATTAAAGGCGTGCTCCACCACATTTCAAAGTGCCATGTGGGTGCTGGTATTTGAACCCCGCTCCTTTGGAAGAACAGCCAGTGCTCTTAACCAGTGAGCCATCTTTCCAGCCCCTTATTATTTTTTAATGCCTAGTATTTTAGATGTGGCCTAGCATTGAAGAGCCTACTCTCCCAGTTTCAGGAAGTTGCTAAGGACTATGGAGGGCTGAGCTCTGTCTACTGTCTGTAACTCCATTTGAGGAAGCCAATGAACCGCCCCTGTACTCAGTTTCTTCTTCAGCAGTGGGGCTGTCAGACTGACTTCAGCTATCTGAAGGTATTCAGTAAAACTTGTTCTGAGGTTCTGAACTCGGAAGCATTAGAGGTGAGCTATCCCTAAGGACCCTGAAAGGCTCCCGACAGACCCGACCACTGACCGACCGACCGACCAACCATACCTCTCAGTCTGTGCTGCAGGAAGAGGAACATGAGGCCGACAGAGACCTGCAGCAGGAGCGCAGGGAGAAGTGCAAAGAGAACCAGCATCCCGGGGGTGATCCAGTAGAAGGGGTCTGAAAGGCAGAGGTCACGTGTCACCAAGCCTGCTTCCCACAACACCCTGGACGGGGCCTGGGCTGCAGTGAATTGGGTTGAATAAGGGAATGAACATCAAGGTTTTTAAATGCTGGCACTTCCAGGCATGGTATCACATGCCTGTAATCTCAGCACCATGGTGGTGGTGGTGGTGGGGGGAGTTGGGCTAAGGCAGGAGGATTGCTGCAACTCATAAGCCAGCCTGCAAGACCTCTCTCGATAAAGGAGGGTTGCACAGAATGGCCAAATGACCTTAGCCTTATTCTTGATGGTAAAGCAGGCTTGTTTCTAGAAAGGGATAATGTGGCCATCTGTCCCTGAACTTTATCCTCCAGTTTCTACCTCCCAAACGCTGGGATTACAGACCTGAGTTACCCCTCCCCAAATTTTATTCAGTGTTGTGAATGGAACTCCAACCCTTCCCCCCACCTCCCTCTCTCTCTCTCTGTCTCCGCCAAGCAAATCCTTGGCGGGATTTGGAATGTGGAACTCAAAAGGAGAGCATCCCCCCAGGCAAAGTTGTTAGCATGTGTTCTTCTGTACACTGAACCCTTTCTTGTAATGTGTTGGGCCTCAATGAGTGTGCCTGAGTTGAACTGGGAATCTGCTGAGGAGGAAGAGGGAAAATCTGTACACTGAAGTTCTGGCTCTCCACTTCTTTGTGAGTAAAAATTCCCCAGCAAAAACAACTGTGTGAGGAACATTCTGTGGCACACAGCTATTTTCATGTCCCTGCAAGCTGTCTCCAGAAATAGCGCTTTGTTACTGGGCACACAATGCATCTTCTGGTCTCAGCCTGGCAACAGTCACCCCCACCTCAGACACAAAAATGGTGGATTGTCTGGTATTCACGCTGCAGGTGGTGAGGAGGGAGGGAAAGGAGGGTCAGAACACTTTTTGTTCTTCAACTACACAGCAATTAACTTTCAAAGCGGCCTCTGTCTGTTTTCCTATCCATGCTCTAACCACTCTGGGGTAGGGCAAGTAATAAGGAACTCCAAAATCAGCCGTCACACAAAGCACACTGAAAATGAAGTTATGAAAACGAGCCAATGACGCTAAAACTACAGGTCTCCCCCATCACTGTGTGTGGGGTGCTTAATGTTTTTGTTTTATTTTTATTTGTGAGCGGGTATGTGTGGGTGCCTTCTGAGGCCAGAGGAAGGTATCGGATTCCTCAGAGCTGGAGCTACGTGAGTGCTGGGAACCAAGCTTGGGTTCTTTCCAAGAGCAGTGAAGGCTCTTAACCACTGAGCCATCTCTCACACCCTCCTGGTTTTGTTTTGTTTGAAACAGTCTCTTATATCCTAGGCTGGTGTCTGACTTCTCATCCCCTTGACTAACTTCTGAGTGCTGGGTTTACAGGCTTCAGGTTCTAAAATCAGCTTGTGTAATGTTGGGATTGAACCTGTGACAACTTGCATCCTAGGTAAGCACTTTACCAGCTGAATTATCTCTGCCATTTGTTACACGCACACACATACACACACACACATATATATATGCATATAATGCACACACATATATGTATATATATATCCACATACATATATGTATATACAGCTACAGAGCAAGACTATCTGTGATATGTATATATATATATCGAGTGTGTATACATATATATGTATATATGCATGTATGTGTGTATACATATATGTAACTCCACACTCACACACAGGAATATGCTTTTGTGTGTGAGTGTGGAGTTACATATATGTGGCTTGCTTATGTCACTCAGGGAGCTTTCACAGGAAGCAGCACCCAAGCTGTCTGGTATGGTTCTAAAACAATCAGTTTAAACTGAGTATGGTGACTCATGCTTTCAGTCCCAGCACTCCAGAGGCTGAGGCTGGAAGATTGCCCGTGTTACTATATATATGCTAGTTGTGGTGGTACACGCTTTAATCCCAGCTCCCAGCACTTAGGAGGCAGAGACAGGAGGACCACTGTGAGTTTGGGACTAGCCTAGTCCATATAATGAGTTCCAGGCCAGCCAGGGCTACATATTGAAAAGCCATCATTAAATAAAACCTGAGCCCCGCGTGGTGGAGCACACCTTTAATCCCAGCACTTGCGAGGTAGAGGCTCGGGCCTACAGAGTGAGCTCCAGGATAGCCGGGGCAGCACAGAAAAACAAAACAAAACCTGAAGTGCAAAAGCATTTGTTTAGCTTAGATATCGTCTTTTGTCTAATGTCATTTTCTTAGCCATGAACATTGACACTCAAGTTTCTCTCCCAGTTCAAATAAGAAAGTAACCAACAGCCACAGCACAGGACCCCCTGTTTACTGGTGTGTCTGTTCCTTTGGGATTGATCTCAGAAGTGACATATTTGGGTAGAAAGACCTTATGTTAGCTAGGTGACTGAAGGGTGAAGGGGACCCAGTCACCTGCCCCCTAGGCGACACTGCACGTCACCTTGGTGGACTCACCTTCCACTCTCAGCTCCATTGCTGCCTCCTCTTGGTAAGAGTGGTCCCTGAAGAAGCAGGTGAAACCTCCTTCATCCGAGAACCTCACGTTCTGGATCCTGAGGGTGACCTTCCCCTCGCCGATAGCGTCTTTCAGAAGCTCCGTGCGTCCCCGATATTCAGGTGCTTGTTCGGCATCTTGGTCCTTGCCGTTTCGGTAGAGATGAACCACTCTAGAAAAAGGAGGGCGGTACCACCCTACCTCCATGCCGGTGGCATTCTTCCCAGGAGATATGCGACACGGCAGTTCTGCTTCATCCCCAACCAAAGCCCTGATGGGATGCCCTGGTCCTAGCACTCTGAACTGTCCTGTCCAAGACACCAAATGAAAAAACAAAATAAAACAAAACCAAGAGTTAGATGTGATAAGTTCATCGTAGGAAAGTTGTTTCAAAAAAAAAAAAAAAAAAGGTTAGGAGGGAGGAAACACAATTTTTAAATTTAAAACAATTTATTTTATTTATTTTCGAGACAGTGTCTCACTCTGTAGACCAGGCTGGCCTGGAACTCACAGAGATTCGCCTGCCTCTGCTTTCCACGTGCTGGGATCAAAGTTGTGTACCACCACATGCAGCGATTTGTTTTTGTCTACATCAGCACACACATGAGTATAGGTAGCCTCAGAGGCCAGAGACATTTGGCACCCCTCCACCTGTAGTTACAGATTGTTGTGAGTTGCCCACAGATGTGGGTGCTCGCAACCAAATCCCAGTCTTTCCTGAGAGAAGTACATACTCTTTACCACATAGCCATCTCTCTAGCCCCTGTTTATTAATTTTGAGACAGGGTCTTGCTCTGTAGCACAGGCTGGCCTTGAACTCACAGCAGTCTCAGGTTTTTAAGTGCTGGAATTGCGAGCATGTGCCACCATGCTTGGCTTAGGACAATCAATTTTTTTTCTTTTAAAAGTTTCGTGTGTAGCCGGGCGGTGGTGGCGCACGCCTTTAATCCCAGCACTTGGGAGGCAGAGGCAGGCGGATCTTTGTGAGTTCGAGGCCAGCCTGGTCTATAAAGTGAGTCCAGGACAGCTAGAGATATTCAGAGAAACCCTGTCTCGAAAAACCAAAAAAAAAAAAAAAAAAGTTTCGTGTCTGTGCCAGTATGGATGAATGTAAATCACCTTCATACAGCTGCTCTTGGAACCCTACGAGCCCTTTTTAGACACATGGCACTTATACTTCAAACATGCCTTAAATCTTCCATGTAGCTGACAATGACTTGAATTTCTGATCCTTCTGCTTCCATCCCCAAATGGTGTCACGACAGGAGCATACCACCATGCCAGGTTTGAGAGTTATAACTGGAATTCAAGAGCCTCAGTGGGACTCATTTTCTTTTTCTTTCTTTCTACTTTGAACGTATATGAAGTAAGCAGTCTCTAGTTAAGGATATGTTCTGAATGTCTAGGACAGTGGGTTCTAACATGAAATCATCTGGACATGGCTTCCACTTTTCTACCAGCTGTGTTCATCTCTGACTCTTCAGCTCAGATTCTTGCCTCCTCCTTGGAATGTGGCCTACAACTTCTATGTGCTTCCCAGCCCCTACCCTCACACCTGGTCCCCACATTCACCGTGGAAGTCGCAATCTCTGGGGATAGGTGTCTAACTCTTCCTTATCATCTGTGTCACCTGCTTCAGGACCCTTCTCTGAACATCTTCCCAGTGAGATACAGCTACTGGCAAGTAAGCTGGGTTCTTCCTTATACCAGGGCCTCCTTAGGGGGTGCATGGGATAGGCCTCCATCAATCACACGGCTCCCTGAGGTGGAACTCTTGTCTTCCGTTTCTTTATTTCCCCTCCTAGTTGGGGAACAGGCTCCTGTACAAGAACTCATTGCTGCCTGAATCTTCAGAGCAAGTTCTCAAACATAACAAGATGCTATAACTCAACTTTTTAAATATTTATAAATATTTATTTTATATGTACTATTTTATTTTATCATCTGAGATTTACCATAAACCCGTAATACCTTAATGTGCAAAAGACTCTCTCATTTAACTCTGACAGCAACTCCAAGAAGTTATTGTCCTCTTTTGAAAGGTGAAAAAAACAAAACCAGGGCTGGGGACGGAGCTTAGTAGTAAAGCATGAATTTAGTTTGCACCAGGCCCTGAGTCTGATTCCTAGCACCATATGAATTGGGAAAGGTTTGGATTTTATTCCACAAGAAATTAGGAAGGTTTCTAAGGAGAAAAACCATGCCAGGAGACCCAAGCATGGTCGGAAAATTCATATAGCCATTTGAGGGTGATTAAAGGAGGTAAACCCAGAACACCCTCTTTCAATTCTTAGGTTTCTGGAATCTGGAGGGCTGGGGTGGGCCTGCTTACCTGCATAGCTGAATGGCAACTGGAGGAGGAGGAGCAGGGAGAGGAGGCAGCCGGGCAGAGAAATGCTCCACAAACTGGCCGTCTTCATGGTTACCGGGGTCAGAGTCCCTGGCAGCAGGGTCAGGCCAAACTGAGGCCCCTGGGCTGCATGTCCCTCACTCCAAGAAGCCTGAAGGGAGAATCTGGGAGGGCGCCACTGGCCAAGGCCAACCTCCATCCAGGCATTACCACAGCTGTGCCTAGAGGAATGGCCCCACGTCACCCCGGCCAGACGTTTGTACAAAAGGACTACAGATCCATTGATGACCAGGATTTGCCTCCCCATCGGACCCCTCACAGCATTGGAGCAGTGGCTGCCTGGTACTGGGCCATTTCTCTTTTCCCCTCCCTGGATCCTGCCTTGGGAAGGGCCTGTAGTAGCTAGTCAGTGGTAATCAGAGGGACTTGTTTGTGGAGTCTGTAAGGCTTGTTTAATTCTTCTTGTCACCGAAAACTATCTAGGGGAGAGTGATTATTGAAGGCTTTAAAAAAAAAATTCAGCCTTGACTTGCTGTGTCTCTTGTCTTTTTTGTGTGTGGCAGTCTCGTGTACACCATCCTTTTCACAAACTGATACAGCACAGGGTGACCTTTAACTATGGACCCTCCTGCCTTGATGTCCTCATTCCTGAAATGATAAGGCAGCCTGTAACCCCCACACCAGAGCCTAGTCTCCTTTCCTCCTTCCCTACCCTCACTGTGAGACATGATCTCCCTGTGGTTGGCTGCCCTGGAACTTGACATGTAGACCAGGCTGGCCTTGAACTCACGGAGATCTGCCTGCCTCTGCCTCCCGAGTGCTGGGATTAAAGGCGTGCGCCACCACGACCGGCTGACAAACCCTCATCATTATGCTTAGACACAGGACGGTTCACTTGAGTTTAGTCAGCTTCTTACCATCAAAGGATGCATGTGATTTTTCGTTGTTGAAAGGGTTTTTTGTTTGTTTCTGTTTTTGTTGCTTTGTTTGGTTGGTTTTGAGACTGGGTCTTACTCTGCAGCATAGGCTGACCGGGAAACTCACTATGTAGCCCAGGCTGGCCTCGAATTTTCAGGGATCTTCCTGTTTTTGCCCTTATGGGGCTGCGATTTCAGGTGTGAGCTGCCATTATACCAGCTCTCAAAGGTTATACTGAGAAAGTCACAAGGTAGACATCAGGAGCTGACAGTCATTTGTGTCCAGCACTGAGGAGAAAGACAATCAGCAGCTGTCAGTCAACATGGGCGTCAGGAGCAGACCCAGCGGGCGGATACGTGCCCAGCCTTGGCACTGTTCACAGATGAAAATGATATCTGTAACAAAGATATGACCTTTTTTGCTTTGTTATTTTGAAACAGGATCCTCTCTGGCTTATAAACCAGGATCCTCCTGTCTTAGTCTCCCACGTGGTAGGGTTTTAGGCCCATGCCATCATACCAGGCCTGGCCTCTTTTCGTTTTTAAACACACACTTGGGTCGGGAGGTGTTGTTATTACTGTGTTTGTGTGCAGGCCTCTTTCTTATGTCCCACCCAGAGCTTGTTGCTATCTTTGTTCTCGATGATCGCTATCTCAAAGTCATTTTAATTTGTATTTCTGTTTTTTTTTTTTATCTTGGAGATCTTTCCTTATAAGGACTCAAATAACACCCTTGTTATTTTACACAAATTCACAGTATCTCATTGTAAAAACTTTTCATACTTATCTAACTAGGCATTCCACAATTGCTTACATTAAAAAAATATTCTGCACGCCTTTAATCCCAGCACTTGGGAGGCAGAGGCAGGCAGATCTCTGTGAGTTCAAGGCCAGCCTGGTCTACAAAGTGAGTCCAGGACAGCCAGAGATACACAGGGAAACCCTGTCTCGAAAAACCAAAAAAAAAAAAAAAAATCTGCTAGGCTGAAATAAGCAAACAAAACATATTTAGTTAATTTAAACTAATAACTATTTAACAGCGTGGTATGTGCTGGTCTTAATTAATAAAATATAATAGTCTTGCAGTGTTTGGGGCTCTCAGAAGCAGAGTAAGAAAGATTCTATTAATGATCCCCTGGGCAGTGTAGGATGTCCAGTCTCCTCCCGGGGTCAGGAATGGCTCAAATATCATTCCTCTGACCAGTAACTAAAGTCCTGAAGTTTCTACTCTGTGGCTTTATAAGATGTCGGTTATGAAAGAGGAGTTCAGTTCTAATGTCTTCAATCTGCTAACAGCTACCTAACAACCCTGAGCACATGTCTATGAAGTTTACTCTGCTTGGGTCATAGTGGTGAGCTTGAATTAATCTGAAGAGTCCCCTGGGACTCAATGACTGACAGATTCTCAAAGGTCCAGGTTACCCCTGTTTAGCAAGAAGCCTCATAGGTCTGCTGGAGAAGTAGAAACGCCCACACGAATCAGCTCGACACAGTTTCCTGTCAAGCGAGTGCTTGGGAAACAGGCACTTAGAAGCTGCATATGGTAGAAAACATTGACTCCTTTGTGTGCCTTTCCCTTTAGCTATCAAACTTTTTGTTTTGTTATGATTTTAGATTGTCAGATAGTCCAGGTTTACCTGGAACTCACTATATACTTGAGAATAACCTTGGTATCCTGATCCTTCTGCCTCTGCCTCCCAAATGCTGAGATTACAGAAATGCCCCACTATGCCTGGCAGGTCAGAGTGTCACCTTTCTCCACTGAACCCTTAAGAAGAAGAGAGTCTGGATCTTAAAGCTGACCTCCAAATAAAAGACACAAGGCTTTAACTCTCCAACTATAAACGAATGGAGTTATACATAAAATAACTCTACTAGGCCTAGGAAGTGTTGAAATCCTACATCTCACAAAACCTGACTCTTTGTTTTTCAAGTTGAGGAGAATTTAAGACCCTCTTTTTTTTTTTTCAACCAGCACTCAAATAGGGAAATTGTCTAAGAGACAACTGAGAAGCCAGGTCCCCTTCCTCCTAGGAAAGGATCAGTTACCTATCTCACCATTAATTGGATGTTCTTAGCCTTTTGTCCCATGGTTATATATATATATATATTTTTTTTTTTTTTTTTTTCAAGACAGGGTATCTCTGTGCATCCTTAGCTGTTCTGGGCTCACTTTGTAGACCAGGCTGACCTTGAACTCACAGAGATCCATCTGGCTCCGCCTCCCAAGTGCTGGGATTAAAGGCATGTGGCACCACATCCGGCTTTATAAATTTTAAGATGGCCATAAATGTACTTTGGCAAAACTGTAAATTAATCTATTTCCCTTTGATCAGTTTGTTTCAAATTTCTTTTCTTTTTTAGTTGTTTTTTTTTCTTTCGAGACAGGGTTTCTCTGTGTACCAGCAACCCTGGCTTTCCTGGAACTCACTCTGTAGACCAGGATGGCCTTGAACTCAGAGAGATCCACCTGCCTTTGCCTCCTGAGTGCTGGGATTAAAGGCGTGCACCACCACGCCCGGCCTCAAATTTCTTTTAAAGCAGTGAAGTTACATACTGACTTTAATGGGTCTAATTGAAGAGCAGCTGTGTGGCATTTGTGGCACTGCTGGAATGGAAGTGGGGTGGGTGGCTGCACTTTTATTTTCTTGCATTTTTAATAAACATAGTGTAGAAAATCAGAAAAAAAAATGTTCTGTTCTACTGTCTCAGTCAGGGTTCCATGGCTGTAAAGAGACGCCATGACCACAGCAACTCCTACAAAAGAAAAAAGAAAGCGTTCAATTGCGGCTTGCTTACAGGTTCAGAGGTTCAGTTTGTTATCAGTATGGGGGGAAGCATGGCAGCAAGGAGGCAGATTCGGTAGCTGAGAGTGCTACGTCTGGATCCACAGGCATCAGGAGAGAAGTGACACACTGGGCCTGGCCTTAGCACTTGAAACCCCAAAGCCAAAGCCTGCTCCCCAGTGACACAATTCCTCCAAAGAGGCCACACCCACTCCAACAATCTTTGTCGCATTAGCACCGCTCCCTAACGACTGAGCATTCAAATCTGTGAGCCTATGGGGGTCATTCTTATTCAAGTCACATCTACTAATGATTACTATGTTTCATTTCATGTATTTTCAGCAGGAAAGGCAAGGTGGTGCTGCTATACTGTCAGCACTTGGTGGTAAAGGCAGGAGGGAAGTTGGCTACAAAGTACAGTAAAATCAAGGACAGACTGGGCCTAACCAACAAGACAACCCCAGGTAAAACAAAACAAATAACAAAGAAACTTCTGTTGTGTCTTCTGTTATTGTAATTATTATTATTATTATGAAGAGTCAGCGTATTTTTGTGTTTTAAAAAGAAAATCATGTTGCTTAGTGAGTCAGGAGAGCCAAGCATCGCCTTGCTTTCCATTCTAAACGGGAAGAGGCGCTGGTTTTGGCTAAAACTAAGCAAGGGCTTAGTTTTTCCTGAGGAAGAAGCATTTAGCTGTTCGGTAGGTGGGGGCCGGGTGAAGTATCCGGGATAAGAACTCAAAAGCACATTTTATTATGCCTTCCTCATAGTGTAAAGGATTTCTTCGGCCTGGTCTGCAAATCGAGTTCCAGGACAGTCAGGGATACACAGAAAAACCCTGTCTCAAAAAAAAAAAAAAAATAAAAAAATAAAAAGATTTGTTTATTGCAGCTGTAGTCTCCACGGGAAAAGACTGCCGGAAGGACCTTCCCATTCTGAATCGGGAAGCCAGCTTAGAACGTTTCCCTTCAGCATCCTTCCCGTCTCCTCTCGGAAACCTTTGCAGCAGGCTCTAGCTGGGAGGGGGCAGGAGACGCTTCTAGTCTGCCCAGCAACAGTGACGCTCACGGCCTGACCACCCGCAATTGGTTGCCCGGAGCCTTTGGTACCCGTCGCTGTGATACCCGGCTC
Organism: Lophiomys imhausi; assembly: GCA_907164525.1. NCBI lineage: Eukaryota > Metazoa > Chordata > Mammalia > Rodentia > Muridae > Lophiomys > Lophiomys imhausi. The sequence goes on from CAJQZJ010037450.1 coordinate 271,613, forward strand.
CCCCATGAAAGACCTTGCAAGCCTTCCCGCTTCAGACTCGCTGCTTCTGGTCACCTGCTTCTCCTCCACTGCCCGCCCTCCTCTCCTTGTTTCCGTTTCTGTGCGTTGTGGACCCGGCAGAAGTCAAGACCCAGGCGCGGGAGGCCCCGCCTCGCGGCGGGCTGTCAGTCACCACGGCGGCTCTGACGTCACGACGCGTGCAGCGCGGCGCGGGCGGCTTCCGAGCGGAGCAGCTATCGGGTTGCAGACCATCTTGGGACCTCCCAGTCTCTCCCTTCGTTTTCTTTTCTGGGGATGGACCCAGCATCCAACAGACTAGGCAGTCACTCTATCTCTTAACGATAGCCCACCCCGGTCCATTTTCCCAATAGAGAAAACTATAAAACGGTGTGATTATGTGGCCTGGAATTCCCAGAGCTCTTTGAATTCTTATTCCAATATGCGGAATTCTCAGATGCAGATTCTCGGTTCCTCGCTGACCAAGGAACTTATGGGACCCTAATTCTTCACAGCGGTTAAGGAAACCTCAACTTCTGTACTTATAAAACGGGAACTATAGCCGGGCGTGGTGGCGCACGCCTTTAATCCCAGCACTCAGGAGGCAGAGGCAGGCGGATCTCTGTGAGTTCGAGGCCAGCCTGGTCTACAAAGCAAGTCCAGGACAGCCAGGGCTGTTACACAGAGAAACCCTGTCTCGAAAAACCAAAAAAAACCAAACAAACAAACAAACAAAAAAAAAAACCAAAAAAAAAAAAAAAAAAAACGGGAACTATTAAAGAACCAGCCTAATTCCATTTTAGGCTTAAAAGCTAACTTACAGTAAAGACAAACTAGGTTCATTCCTGTTTATGATTAAAGCCGTTTCTCAAGAATTGAGCTATGCCCCACCTGTAATGTTAACTACAAATAAATAGATCTGTAGGGCCTGTTCCAGGAATGACAATCACGTCTTTGTTTCAAAAAAGTTATTTATAACCATCTTGCAACCCTACCTTTGTTTCAAAAGATTATTACTTTGTTTTGACCACCTGGTATGTTCTGCTCCTGTAACCCGGTCTACTTCCCCCCATTTCGAAACCCCTACCCCTGAACTATAAAAGCCTTGTCTCCCTCACAACCAATGCTGACTTCTTGAACCCTGCCTTAGGAGGAGGCAGCCCGTGTACATAAATAAAAAAAAAAAACTTGCTTTAATTAATTGCTTGTTTTAATTTAGCTGTGATTGATTTGGGTCCGTAGTATTGATAGAAATTTAAGATTATTTTAACTATTGTTTAATGTACATAAGCAGTTCATAATACATTGTATAAGTAATTCTTATCTAATAATTCTCATAATTATTCTTATTGTATATAGAGTTTTTTTTTTTCTTTTGAGACAGGGTTTCTCTGTGTGTAGCCCTGGCTGTCCTGGACTCGCTTTGTAGACCAGGCTGGCCTTGAACTCACAGAGATCTGCCTGCCTCTGCCTCCCGAGTGCTGGGATTAAAGGTGTGCACCACCATGCCCGGCTTGTATATAGATTATTATTGTTAGAGAAAAAAAGCAATTTTTTAAAGTCTTAAACAAAAAAGGGAATATATGTTAGAAGTTTTGATTTCTTTAAAAACACAGTTGTGTTGAATGAATGTGTCTTTTTTGTTTTGGACTCAAGTGTGAGATGTGGGGATGCTTGGCCGCCACTTAAAAACAAACTCGTAGAGGGTCATGAAAAATATCCTGATGGAAGAGAGAGTGAGGTTTTGCCAGCTGGAAACTGTCACATGTGGGGAACACGATTTTTGCTGGAAAACATCCTTTGATGCACAGGCTCCTTGGAAAGCGTGTGATCTTGGTCAACAGGAAATACCTCGAGTGGGGACATGATCTTGGCCATTAGAAAAGATCCTTGTGCCGGGCAGTGGTGGCGCACGCCTTTAATCCCAGCACTTGGGAGGCAGAGACAGGCGGATCTTTGCGAGTTCGAGGCCAGCCTGGTCTACAAAGCGAGTCCAGGACAGCCAGAGCTGTTAAACATAGAAACCCTGTCTCGAAAAACCAAAAAAAAAAAAAAAGAAAAGATCCTTGTGTGGATTTTGAGGGGGTATAAATAGAAACCCCAGAAACACAGAGGGACTTTTGCTTGGCATGGCTTTTCATCACTGCTTCGCTTCAAAATACCCCAGACAATGCTTAGAGAGCGCTTCGAATTTGCTGATGTTGCTTCTGCTGATTGAGGCCTGGGTCAGGCTGAAGAGACTGTCACTGCAAGAAGGGGTGCAGCAACTGCCGTCACCACCCGCCACAGATGCCAGAGCCACCTGTGCCGCCGCTGCTGTCCCTTCTAGACCTCCCTGGAACTCCTGCGGGTTTGCGCTGCTGCTGGTACCTGTTCCTGTGTATGCTGTTTGGCCGGACTTCTGGAATTCTGACAAATCACCCCAGGAACCTACGTCTCAAGAGGTCTACATTCTCTGTCTCAACTAACCTTTCTTTCTTCTCCCGTGCCTCAGGTCCATGCATTGGAAGGGAGGTAGCGATATTAATATAACAAATAAATAGTTAAAAGTACACCTTCACGGTGGTCTTTCTCCTCCCATCTTTGGAATTAACACTATACCACTCACTTCATGAAACAGAGAGTTCTGGGAGACAAGGTTCATAAAGTGTTTAGGGTTACACCTGGCTCTCAGAGAAACAAACACACTGTGCAGAACCTGTGCACAGAATATTAGCCTATGAGGGTTAGGCTTTGTCTGATTTTGCCCTGTATACTAAACCTACTCCATTCTCACTTTCTTTCAGGTATGTAACAGGGACATGTAACAGAATAAGTTTTTGAAAAGAATGAACCACAACGCCCCCACCCTTTCTTACATACTCAACCTTAGTAAACTTGTGGGAAGAATGAGTGGGTGGGTGTAGAGGGTGGATCTGGGAGGAGTTGGGGTTCGAACATGATCAAAATACATAGTATGCATGTATGAAATTCTCAATGAATTAACAAAAATATCATATTTAAAAAGAACTATTGACAAGAGGCTGGGGGTGTAGCTCGGTTGGGGCTGGGATGTATAATAGCTCAGTTGGTAGCAGGCAGAAAGTCCTAGCTCTGATTAGCAATTCAATGCCAGCCTCAGAGGGCTGAGGCCAGCCTGGGCTAGGTAAGTTCATTTCTCAAACAGACAAACAAAACAGAGAAACCAAGGACAAAATTTCTACCATCTCATCTCTAACCTTCATATTCTTTTTCAGGCAGTGATTTTTGTCCTCAGACACTTCAGTTCTAACCCTAGGTCAACAACAATTTCATTTGATCTGGATTACAATTGAATTAGACGTTCCTAGCCTCTTCCTCCCCATTGCACCCAGTATTGGGGATTGAAACTAAGAGTTTCCAATATGCTAGTCAAGTACTGAGCTACCTTGCTAGCCCTAAAGAAGACTGGGTGAAGGAGGATGTGGGAGGGAGGAAGGGGGTTTGACCTGTGATTAAACACCCTTGGTTACCTTTCAGGGGTCAGACACAAAGGTGTGGTACCTAGAGTTAGTGCCCCCCACCACACCTTTCCTTAATGTTATTCTCCACATCTGTTCTACAGTTGCTGAGATTCATGGGTCAGTTCCTATGTCCTTCGCTATGTGTCATTTCCTTTCCTCCTCCAGGAAGAAAACATTAATTTTACCCCACAGGTGGCTTTCTATCGTTCTGCATCTTCACCTGCTAGGTATTTCTGGACCTGAAGCTTTAGCCCCAAGGCTGGTCAAGCAAGGATCATCTCAAAATCAGAAAAGAAAATGACAGATTTCACAAAATTTACCAATCTAATTGAATCAAGATCTAAGACTAGTCATTTGGTGCAAAATATAAGCCTAGGTACTTGGTGATTGTTTTTGAGACAGGGTCTCCCTTACCCCAGCTTGTCTAGAACTCTGAAGCTGGCCTTGAACTTTTGACGACTCTATCTCCCAAGTGTTGGGACCTGCATCACACATCTGGTTTACCCAGTTCTGGGGATAAAAGAAAAACAAAACAGAATAAAACAAAACACCCAACACTTTAGGCATGCTAGAAAACACCATTCCAATTGAGCTGTTTCTCCCTCTTGATTTATTTATTTGAGACTGTGTTTCACTCCATAGTTCAGGCAGACCAGGAACTTGTTTTGTAGACCAGGATACTCTCAACTTGTGCCAACCCTCCTGCCTCTGCCCCTGAGTGCTAGAATTACTGTTCTATGCCACCATGTGCAGTTCAATTTTTCTTGCTGAATAAATTATATGACAGTCATCTTGACTAAGTAGAGCAGTGTAATTTCCACTGGTCCTTGGTTCTCAGCAGTATTCTGAGATGGCTGGTGTTAGTTACCAAGTTACTAGAAAAAGCAGGCATATCGAGTTATAGTTGTTCCCAAGAAAAAGTCACATTAAATGGAAGAAAACCCTCTAAGTTAAAATATTTATTTTTATATTTTTATACATTATTCGGCAATTTCATACATGTGCATAAAGTGTTTTGATTGCTCCCACCCCTACCTTCTCTTCTTCCTCCTCTTCTTTTTCCATTTTGAGACTGGGTCTCTCTATTATGTAGCTCTGGCTGTCCTGGAACTCGCTTTGTAGACCAGGCTGGGAAGCAATGATGGAAGACACAAACTGGCTAACAAGGTGGGCAAGGTAGATTGGACATTCAATATCGAGGTTTCCATCACAGATGTCATAGATGGCTTCATAGTCTATCATAACGGCATAATCAGAGTTATCCAAAATTGTATGGAAGGTGAGGATGAAATCATAGGGCTCAACAACAGTGGTGGGAACCTGGGGGCCTGGTAAATGGAGAATGATAGCTTGGACATCTCTCTATAATCAACAGAGGGCCACTCCACCAGCAGGGAGGTGAACCCAGAGCCATTTCCTCCACTGAAGCTGTGGAAAAACAAGAAGCCCCAAAGACCTGTGTACTGATCAGCCTGGGTGTAAATTCAATCCAAGGCTGTCAGTGATCTCTCTGCCATTGAGGTAGCAGCCATGGCAAAGATAGCTATTGGCAGCTTCTCGGGTTAGAGGAGCTGATAGTAGCTATCAGTGCAAATTTCACCAGAAAGTGTGGGTTCCAGGTCTAGGAACACTTCCTCGGGCACATGTCTGCCAGCAGCTCTCTCATATTGAAGATGTTGAGGAGTCATCTCCTCCCACAGTGGCCCTCTTACCTGGCACCTGGCCATCAGGCTGGGTTCCATGTTCTAGGCAGTAGAGCTCTTGGCATGCATTACCGATCTGGGGACCAGCCTACGCAGTTCACTCAGAGATCATGTGTGTTAGCTAGAGTTTAGGAGGTAAGGGTGACATAACAAGACACAATTACGATGATCTCCAACCAGCTAAGACTCTGGGATAGTAAGATTCTTAATATAGCTCATGATGTCACAATGTCAACTTAGTTATGGACTTACAGCACAAAGGTCGAGACAGCTTCCTCTGCTGACTGCAGGAAGCAGGGGGACATCATAAGGACTAGAACAACCATGAAGAGTCTGGAACCTTAACTCCAGAGCTGAATGAGGATTAATAGTAGGAGATGGGTTTGATGTGGCCACAGCGGTTTTGAGTTACCCTGCTAGTAGTGTTCTGAACAGAAGGGGCATTCCAAGTAATCCAGTCCAACCCCACAGCTACTTCTTCCCTGCAGGGGCTACTGTAGCCTAGGCAGCCTGGAACTAGGTCTATAGCTAAAGCTCACATTAGACTCTGGCCTTCCTGCCTCTGTTTCTCAGGTGCTGGGATTACAGGTTTTTGTTATCATGTTCAGCTTCCAGTACAGAGCTCTGCTAACCTGGGTTGAACTAGCAGTTTACAGCAATACACTGTTGTATTCAAATCAGGGCCAGAAGCTGCCTTGAAACTTACCAGAAATAAGAAATTTATTTTTTTTTAATTTCATTTAGTGTCTCTGATATATTTTCACAGTGAACATATGGACTTCATAATAATTTTTGAAAATGATGTGCTACAACAAACAAAACTGAAAAAGCATTTGCTCTTTAGACTTGCTCCATTTATAAAGATTTAGAGTTGCTTTGTAACTAATGCCATCTAATGGGCTGATTAAGTAATCAATGCCACACACTTGTAATTCTGGCATTCTGATGGCCTAGGCTGAAGGGTTACCTAGAGTTTGTGACTAGTCTGATCTACATAGTAAGATCTTGTCTTAAACATACACACAGTGAGAGAGAGAGAGAGAGAGAGAGAGAGAGAGAGTTTGTACAAGTGTTTGTTCAGTTGTATGAGAGCACAGAGAAGATACATGGACCATGGAAACCTCAAAGGAGTGGGTGAACCATGACAGAGCAAAGTCAACACTAAAGTTGTACAGAGTTCATACGTAATGAGACATCAGGCCGCCAAGCCTTTGTAAAACATACCAACATCTGCATCCCGCACAGCAGAGGAAATATTGATCACTGAAATGTGTCAGGTAGACTTTTACAGCCTTAGAGCTTTTTTTCTGCTAATGTGTTTATTTATCACAATAGTACATATAGTGACAGATAAGCTATATTTATTCTAATGTCACAAAAGAAGAAATAGAGGCCAGAAGGAGTGTGAAAAGACCATAAGATGATTATTGCCCTTATAAGGTCTAGCCTTTGGCCTTAGGTCACCAGACTGACATTCATCTCAAACTGTTTCTGTGGATGGACATCTCTTCCATATCTGATGTAGGTACCTGAGCTGAGACTCAGGAAAGAGGATTTAAAATGTTCTCCATCACATGATGTGACATACTCACATAATTCTATCCTCAAAATGTTTTTACTGATATATACATATGCTAACTATGTTTGAAGATACAGTTTATTATATTATTGTCAACACTTAATTTTTTTTAAATTACATATATGTCAACAAATAAAAACTCAAGTGCCAGGAATGGGTTACATCTTTTCTGGTTATCAACCAAAAGGATTCCATACACCACCCCTAAACCATCACAGGTTTTTGCCCCATTGTTATTGGTTACTCTCCACAGCCTGATGGTAAGGCCCTGTTGCTGAAGACACAGCTTACTTATGTTGTTGAACATGGAGAAATCCAGCTGGTGCCCAACTAGAAATTTCACCCCTACTGACTAGCATTCTTAGTGCTTGAAGGTACTCTGCATGCTACTGGATGAGAAAAATATTCATTAGTATCATCCAGGTATAAATGTTATGACCTACAACAGCAACTTGTCTACAAAACAAACCAGTGCAACAACGGCACAAAAGTTATGGGAGTAACTGTATTGGTTGGAAGGAGAATGGCCTTCATAGGCTCATAGATTTGAATGCTTAGTCACAAGTTAGTGGAAATGTTTAGGAAGGATTAGGTGTGACTCTGTTGGAGGAGGTGTGTAGCTGAGGTGGGTTTGGGGTTTCAAAACCCCACCCGAGGACCAGGCTTGCTTTTTCTCTGCCCAATGCCTATAAATCAGTATGTAAACCTCTCAGTTACTGCTCCAGGGCTATACATATCTGCTGCCTGCCATGATGATTGCTATTTGAAATTGATATCTGAGAATTGATGCTGAGAAGGGGAAAGCCAGTTTTCTTCAATGGTGTCAACTGGGTATATCAAACACACTCCAAGGCAGCCTCATGTGCAGAAGTAATTGGAGAACACAAAACAGGCTCCATTTTTTTTTGGTGCACTTTTTGTTTTTATTTTGATCTTATTGGGTTTTTGTTTTTATTTTTGAAAGACCCCCGGCTAAGCATGCCTATTTGTTAGCTGCCATCCCAG